>CM077097.1:147812426-147971193 GCA_039513925.1 Platanthera zijinensis
TAATTTATGTTTGTTTTGTTATTTATAGGTTAAATATTTTTAAATTATAATGAAATTATGGTGATGTTAATGTTTTTTGATTTAATAATTTACGTTTTTAGTATTTTATTTAAGTTAACAAATTAAATAATTTATTTTGTTTACGCAAATGTATTGGTATAACGTGCATTATAAAAAATTGAAAAAATAAAAACAAAAATTGATTAGAAAATGAATTTAAAAAGTTAGTTGAATTGTTGTTTTTAGGATCTTAGGAAAGTTATGCACCTTCTATACAACATGAGATAATTGTGCTCAAATTGAGTTATAAAATTATAAATTTTTGGAATAAATAATTATTTACCATTTGTAACCTCCAGTGATTTTTCTGGAATTATTTGATGAATATTTATAGTTATTCATGTGTAAACTTGACCTAGTGGATCAAATTTTTGTAATTAGAAATTAAATATCAAATATTATTGGAATGATGAGAAATTTGGTTCAGAGCCTTATTACTTAAGATGATGTTAGAATAATTTTATCTTGATGGTTTGATAACAGAAAGTGACATTTCATGTTCAAAATCATATATAACAATAATTTGGGAAAATTATAATAATTGCTTATTTTTTTTAGGATATTATAAATTTATTTTAGTCTTAGATGTCATTATATTCTCGGGAAATAATCATAAGTCCTTGGCCAAGTGTTTGGAGGATTCCTATTTATACACACATACAAGATCATATGGTCTGCAATTAATAATTTTGGAAAAATAGTGTTTGCACCAGAAACTACTTCTAAGTAAAAATGTTTGCAATGGAACTACGTGTAACTAAAAAGTAAAAATGTTTGCAACGGAACTACTTGTAACTAAAAATGTTTGCAACGGAAATACTTGCAACAAAAAATGTTTGCAACGAAACTACTTGTAGTTAAAAAAATTTGCAACAAAACTATTTGTAACTAAAAATGTTTGCAATGCAAACATAAAAAACACTAGTAACAAATATCACGTAGCTTCATTCATGAATGAGATTCTTAAAATAACAAGAAATCAAAAAGGTTCAGAAAATGAATTCAAATAAATCATTAGGTACGTGGTTAGAATTTGCAAGGAAAACTAAAGTACGAGTACGATCAAGCTTCATGCACGATTGAAAATTTAGGACAAGAAGAAAAAAACAAAACTTACATCAAAAAGATTTGGCAAATTGAACTCTTCGAGAATATCATTAGGTATGGGATCAATATCCCTGGACAAAATCATTAAAGCCCTGGAAATGTTGACAAATTTTCACTAGAGTGAATACTCAATTACAAAATGACAAGCTCTTTAAGTGGAGGAATTTTACAAAACTAAAGAAATATCAATTATCACATCAGCTTCAACAGAACAAAACAAATGATAGTCATTATGTGATAAACATATTAAGGAATAATAAAGGAAGGAATAAACAGATACATCTCTGTAAAGATGCAGGAATATAATAAAATGCTTAAACAACATGTTGGATGTCATAATTTCCTTTTAAGTACCCTGTAGTCTGGAATTTTAAATACAAATTTAACTGAAATACTATTGTAAGTTGCGGCCAGAGGAATCCCGACCTAAACTCCAAGCTCCACAAGATCTAGTATAGAAATTTCCCACAAGAGAGAGGTAGCCAGTGTCAGATCCACCTAATTCCTTCTGTCGACTCCGAAGGCCCTTTCCAACCACGCCACAATTGCCCAAACTTTGGATGAGGACCGTCGAGCTTCCCTCGTCGATTATCCGACGTCTTCCATCCAACGACGATTCTATTACACAACCTGATACCCATCCCTGCTGTGTGACCTGGAAGCACACAACAGCCGCCGCCAGGCATCCCATCATCTCGGACCAGACATTGGTAGCACTCAGATTTCCTCTACGACTAACAACCTCTACCCTACTCTTTCCAAACCCACCCAGACGCATTCACCCATTTCCCCAGGTTCTACCAATGCCTCTCCTGCTTCACAAAACCTCGGTAGATACTATATCTCCCTTCTAGGATCCAAACCGGCTCTCTCCCCTCAATAGATGACATATTTTCCCCCTTCTCTGAGTTTGGATACCATACAAGATAAATTAATAAATCAATTATAAAAGTTAAGAGACATCCAGCTTTGCATAGATAGTATTCCTAAAATCAGTTTGCCTCAATTATCCCACTACAGTATGAGTAGAAAGAAACACGGAAAGCTCCACCATTAGGTCACTGATTTTCTTAGTAAGCACTCCATTTGGGAGTATGATCCCATACATTGTTCCTGCACTTTTAGTTCCAATGAAAGATGGTACTGGCACTGCTGCGTCAATTGTAGATAGATCAATGTTGTTATCAAATATTACTTCCCAATGCCAATCCAATGATATGCTTAATATGCTCATTGAATCGAGTATATCTATATTATTATATAAGAAAATCCCCATATGGTATAACGGTCGAAGAATAAATCTTAGCCATCTATTCCAAAACACCAAAAAATCACAACCCTCGATTTTATAGTCCAATCATACATGCCCGCTCCTCCAAAAAGCGAAAAAAAAACCCCGCTCAAACAGATTGCCCACTCCATCTCCCTGCCGCTCTCCACTCAAGAATCCCAGCTTCCACAAACGAGAAACGCTACAACGCCGCAACTCCCGCTACAGCTCGCCGCCGCTTCTCAAGAACTCTACGCCACCGCGTCACCGCAAGCGGAAAGCCCTCCACGTCACCGCTCGCCAAAAGGAGAATCTTCAGTCCATATGAGTTTGCCTACAAGTCGTCTGTACACAGTAAAATCTGGGAGAAAAGGAGAATCTTCAGTCCATCCCTTATCATCCCCAACAGTCATCGAACAATGAGCAGGTTTCGTGCCAAGAAGACAAGTTTCCTTTAAGAGATCTAGCGCATACTTTCGCTGTGAAAGAACCACATAGTTCTTCTTTCGTGAAACCTCAATTCCCAAAAAGTACTTCGGAGTTCTTATATCCTTAGTAACAAAATGTTGTCGACAATGTCGTTTTGCTAGATTAATGTCTTTTGTATCATCACCAATAAGAAGAATATCATCAACATAGACAACAAAAATCACAAGACCTTTAGTAGTCTTGCGAATAAACAGAGAATGATTAGCAGAGTTTCGAATTAACCCAATAAGAGAAACAACTCCACTAAACTTGTCAAACCAAGCTCGTAGACTCTGCTTTAAACCATAAATCGTCTTTTGAAGCTTGCATACCTGAGACTCCCCCGGAGCAACATACCCTGGAGGTTGTTCCAGGTAAACCACCTTTTGCAAATTACCATAGAGGAAGACACTATTCACATCTAACTAAGACATCTCTCAGTCTCTATTAACGGCTACAGAGAAGAGAACACGTATAGTGCTTATGCGAGCAACGAGAAAAAAAGTATCAAAAAAGTATACCTCATATGTCTAAGTAAACCCTTTGGCAACGAGCCTCGCCTTATAGCGATTAACAGAACCATCTGGAAGAAACTTAACAACAAAGACCCACCGACAACCAACCACATCAATGCCCAGAGGTTGCCCAGAGGTGGGGCTACAAATTTCCAAGTACCTCTCTCAGTTAATGTATTAATTTCTTCATCCATAGCTGCTTTCCACTGAGGAATGGCAAGAGCCTCTCGATACGTATTAGCCGGTATGATAGTAGAAGAGATAGCAAGAGCAAAACACTTGTCAACCGGGGAAAGCTGATCATAGGAGATAACAACATCAATAGGATACTTAGTGCACCGTCGAACGCCCTTTCACAGGGCAATGGGAAGATCAAAATCACTCCTGTCCGGAGGAGGCAATGCACTGTCAGAAGAAAGAAGAGGCCCGGGAACAGGCACAGAAGAATTCAAGGGCAAAGAATCAATCTCGAGAGAAAGAGACGGAGCAACATGAACAAATATGGAAGGAACTGGTTCTGGCAGAGGCGCCGAGATAATAGGCAGTGAAGAAGTATCAGAAGGCAAGAGAGAAGTAGGAGAAAAATACAATGTATCTTCAAAGAAGGTAACATCAGCTGAAACATACTGTTTGAGTAGAAGAGGATCATAACAGTGATAGCCCTTCAGAGTCAGACAATAACCAAGGAATATGCATTTAACAGAACAGGGAGAAAGTTTGTCACGACCACGAAAAGGTATGTGAACAAACTTCGTACATCCAAAAATTTTAAGAAGTAAAGGAAATGACTCGGCCTCAAAATACAAAATAGAAAATAGAGTCTTGCCCTGAAGAATAGACGAGAGAATACGGTAGATGAGATAGCAAGAAAGGAGAACAGTATGACCCTAATAAGACCGAAAAATAATCATTTGTAAGCAAAGGATGCGAGCAACATCCAGGAGATGGCGATTTTTGCGTTCAGCAATGCCATTCTGTTGAGATATATAGAGACAAGTAGTTTGATGAATCAAATCTGGCTCGCACAAAAATCAGAGAATTGATGGGTGACATATTTCTTGACATTATCAGTACGATGAATCTGAATAAACACATGAAATTGTGTGGAGATCTCATTATAAAAGACAGTAAACACAGAGCACAGCTCAGAACGCTCTTTCAAGATATACAGTCAAGTACACCTGGAGAAATCATCAATGGATGAAAAAAAGTACAAGCGTCCTCTACCAACAGTGGCAGTAGGAGGACCCCAGATGTCAGAGTGAACTAGTTCAAAAGGACGCGAAGAACTACGTCTCGTTCGTGCTGGGAAAGAAGAGCGATGATGTTTACCAAGCAGACAGGCTTCACAATTCAAAGGGAAATCCGTTGGAGGAAGTTCTGGCAAAAGTTGGTGAATGAGGCGAGAAGGAGGATGGCCAAGACGACGATGTCATTGCTGAAAAGATGAAGAAGCAGAAAGAGCAACGATATTGTCAAGAAAGAAGAGACCACCAATCGCAGTCCCAATATCAATCGTAGCATTGGAGACAGAATCCGAGAAAGAATATGTGGTGGAAGTGAATGTAGTCGTGCAGTGCAACGGTGTGCAGAGAGCATGAACAGAAAGTAAATTGCAAGGGAAAGTAGGGACATAGAGAGAGTCCTCAAACAGCAAAGACGGAGTAAGGTGCACAGTGGCAATAACACTCACAGGAGTAGAAGTCTCATCTGCAATAACAACAGGAAACATCCCGTTCTGGTCGGTTAAGGAGAACAAACGAGAGTTGACGGTCATGTGACAAGTGGCACCAGAGTCAATAAGTCACTTATCAGAGGAGGCCACAAGAGCACGAGTTGTAGAGGAGAGAAGAGAAACCATCCTCAAGGGGATAGAAACCGGAAAGAGCAAAGTCTAACCGCACGATTAGAAACAAGCCGGCAGAAGAGGCAATGGGAGCAAGCGAAAAAATAAACTGCGCGACCAAGAAGGGCACAAGCCGAACAAGAACAGACCGACAAACAAGTCGCAGAAAGACAACGACCAAGAGAAAAAGACCGGAAGAGACTCAAACCGCACGGTTTGAACGAGAAGCCAGAAAAGGACAGGTCGTGGAGAGGATCTGCCACCAAAAAGGAGCAAACCAAGAAGAGACCACGCAAGTAGAGAAAACAAGCCGCGCTAGAAGAGAAAAGAAGAGGAGCTGAAGGAAACCGCGCGAGAGAGAACAAGTCGCAAAGGAACAACGACTACCAAGAGAGGGAAGGGAGAGAAGAAAACCGGAAGCCGGAAGAAACCGGAAGAAGCCGGAAGAAGTCGGAAGCGGTTAAACAAACAAACCGCAATCTAATTGGATCAAAGAACCGGTTGGCTTTGATACCATGTGAAAAAGTGCTAAATAAAAGCAAATTTTATTGCTCCAAAAAGATAAACAATACATAGGTATGTCCTCATATTTATAAAAAATGGGGGAGATGAGAGAATACAATAAGAGATATGAGACTAAATTGGTAACTGCACGGCCTATGCGGTTTGACAATATCAAATCGCACACTATACAAAGAACAACTCATCACCCAACGACAACAGAGGAAAGCCGCCAGACCGCCGGGGAAGACCGCCAGACCGCAACTGCGGGTAGCCACCAGACTGCAGTTGCGGCTATCCAACAAACCATTGTTGCGGCAAGCCACCTGACCGCTGTTGCGGCTAACTATCAGACCACTGCTGCGGCAAACCACCAGACCGCTGATGCGGCTAACTACCAAACCGCAGTTGCGGGAACCATCAGACCACATCTGCTAAGACAAGCCACCAGACAACCAGACCGCCTGGACTAACCGCCAGACCACTCGAACTGCTAGCCGCCTGACTAGACTACCAACCCGTCAAACTCCAACAATGCTCTACAATGTCGCTCAAGAACTCCAGCGCCTAAGAACCTTGGCAGTTCCAGAGATCGGTGAGTCTCCTACACCCCCGATGACATCACCTGCAAGAGCCTCCATCGACACATCCCTCTAGATATTCAAAAGGCATGCCTTAAACTCATTCCCACTAAATCTCTCATCCATGACAGATCTACTGTGATGACTGATCTCCCTACCGCTCTACAAAAAATCACAACAAAACGCAAATCCATATTTCACAAGTCTGTTTTGAATCTTCGGATCTTTTGAATGAGTTCTTTCACAAGTATATTTTGAATCTTTTGAAAGTCGTCACTAAATCTTTATGTCAAAAATACATTCTATGATAATGGGGTTTTTGTCCAAACTCATGGGAGCAAATAATTCCAGCTAAACGAAGCCTAAATGTGCAACTATTTCAATGAAAATTAACTCAACAATTACCATAATCAGTCATTAATATATATCATTTCCATGAATTAAATGAACTTTCCGGATTGCATATCGTTTAACATGTTGTGCATATTATGTTTCTAATGTCATCGCACTTGAAAATACTAAACTGTTATCATTTAATATTCGCAAACAGTGTATATCCCAGTGGAAATTCATATGCAAATAAATGTTAAATTTGGTCATAACCCATTAACATTCATGTGTATACAATTCACGCTTATGAGTGTAGTGTGAGTACTTCAGCCGAGAATAAAAGATAATGACAAGGTGAGCGGAGAAATAATACATTCACATATATAATTTACAATAAATTCAAAATATATGAAAATTATAAGATAATTTATCTGTAGAAGCTAAACCTCGCTTTGATATCAAGTGTCACAACTCATCTAAAACAAAGATCAGAGTGCGTATCGGGTGGTCATGATACCACAGACTTAGGGGAAACAAATTCCATGTCTATTAGCAAATAATATCAAATTCTAATATATAATTTACAGTCTAGCAGTTGTCCATGATATAAGAGAAAATGACTGATCATAAATATTACATAAAAAATGCCAGAGAGAGAAATAAAATACAAAGAACCCAACATAGCGAGAAATAAAATAAACCTCAAGAAATACAGGAACTGAACAAAGATCGGGCTCAGCTGCCAGGCGGCGCAGTCACGGGCGCTAAGGCATATTCTAAAGCAAAACGAAAAAAAATCTCAGAACATTGAAACAAAGGTGAACAAGGTTAAATACAATACGAGCAAGTGAATCAACAACATGTGTACCAATTTTAATGAGACAAATCAAGTAAGACAGACAAGCAAAAGAGTCAAGCAGAAACAACTATAATTATTTGCCTATTCCGGAGTATAGAATATATTTGTTTATATAATGTTATAAGTTGTAATCAATGAAATGTGTAGGTGTTTTTATTTGATGCACAAGAGTTTTCTAGTTCAGACATAAGTCTTATCAGAGAATTCATGATTGAAATGGTCATTCATTTATTCTCATAATAAAGTCAAGTGGAAACTCAAGTCAAGGTGTTGAATCAATTAAACAATACATTTTAATAATTGCTTATGATATTAACGAATTAAAGGATTCATGATTTAGTGATTTCTAGCATATCAAGACATGTTACTAATTTAACGATACAGGTATTCAAAAGTAGAATTCATAAACAAGAGAAGGGGTGCATGAAATTAAATTCAATGTTTGCAAGCGAGATAAATTTCTCTACTAGCCTTAAGGCTAAAACTGACGGTGACGGCAAAATAGTGCAAGCAAAATTGGGAAACTTATTCAGACTTGTTCAAGCACAATCATAGATGATATTTGAATTATCGGAAACTCTAATGCTAGTACAGATAATTTATTTCACAAAAACTAAAACATGAAAGGGTCACTACAAAAAAGCTTACATTTAGTGACGAAAACATAGTGACAAAATATATTTCGTCATTAAAAACACCTCTTTTGTGACGAAATATAGTTCGTCGCTAAAGATATGCCTTTAGTGACGAAATAAATATTTGACCACTAAAGACATATCTTTAGTGACGAAATATACATTTTGTCACACAAAAAAATTCTAAAATATTTAGTAACCCAAAATAATTTAGTAACTAAATTATTTATTTAGTGACCAAAAAATTAGTTACTAGTTATAAAATTTTGAAATTTCTTTCATAAAAAATTTACTTTACTCTTAAATAAAAATTATTTTATAATTAAATGTCATTAAACATATAAGCTAAACTAAGTAATTTTGGCTAGGTAATCAAAATAAAACCAAAATTCTTCCCTAAATAAAATTAATCAAATTAAATTATCATTAACCTCCTTCACATTCTATAAAAATTATTACTAATCGGCCTTTGTCAAAACCCGCTGGTAGGTTAGTGCCACCTATGTTTTCCAGTAACCTGTGGCGCTCCTCGGCAGCATCCTCTCGTCCCTCCTCGACGACATCCTCCGGTCCTTCCTTGACGGAATACTCCTGTCGCTCGTCAGCATCGTCAATAGTTGGAGACTGCAAATCAACGAGGTCTTCTCCTAAAAGCAGCATCGACGACCCCTCTAGGTTGCTACTAGAAAGTTGATTCCTTCTCCCACCCTAACCAATGGAGTTAGGGTAACATCGACTCTTCCTCTCTCATCAGAAGTATCCGACGACATTTCCTGGGCGAGTTTGCCATCGATCAATTCATTACGGTTGCTCCTTGATAGGAGTTGATCTCCTTCCTCCTTTTTTGCCAGGCAACTAACGGATCACCCCCTTCCAGTGAGTTTCCCGTGAGATTTATGTTTTTTCCTTTCTCATATGCTATATTTCAGGAATTGGATTCCATTGATATTGGATGGTTCCTTGGGCAGTCTCCAACTATTGGGGAAGAGGTAAAAACAAATTTTGTTCTTCCTTTTGTCATTGCAAACGTCCAATAGTGAAGTAGATATATATTTCATAAGTTCTTTATTCGGTCTACTCTGCTTGTGTACATTGTGGTCAATCTAACTTTAAGTATGGGGAATCGAAGTTGATTTGGAGATTGCTAGAGATTAAGAATATATATTTCATAAGTTCTTTATTCTTGGCATTGAAGAATATATCTTTCATAAGTTCTTTACTCTATAAAGACATGATTTCAGCTTTAAATTTCTTCAAATTATATTTTATGGCATATATAATTTTATTTATTTATCTACTTCTGTATGATATTGTTTGGAATTATGATTTCATGGCATGATAGATTTTTGTCACCGATTGTTTGGAATTATGTTTTCATGGCATGTTTCATTTTTGCCACACGATAATGATGATTATGTTATCTTCTGTGTATGTTTTATAAGTTGGTTAAATGTGAATTTCCCTTGGGCCTTGAAATTTATATTGCATCTTTAGGCCTTGAAATTTATATTACATCTTCAGGCATTAAAAATTAGATTAAAATGGATCTGTTATTGTGGAACATATGTATGAATTTATAATAATAACTGTACAAATCACTTGCATTAGAAAAGATTGAAAAGAGATTCAACCATGTTTTTCATGTGTGTGTGTGTATACACTCCATAAAACCCGCCAGGGTAGTGAATCTATACAACTTTTACACCTCTGCGTTCCATCTCCTATTGATCATTGCATGAACTTTTCCTTCTCGCCACGAAACTCAGCAATTCTGTCGACATCCTCAACTTTTGCTCAACTCTGACACTACAACAACACCGTCGATTCAAAATTCTACCTTACTCTTTATTCTTTCTGTAGAAATGCAATATAAATGAGAGAAATAAAATAATTTCACTAATTTCTCTAAAAAATGTTTCATACATGTATTTTTACATTTATACACTTATATAGGAATAGAGAGAAGTAGTCTTAATCTAAGATGTGCGACAAAATCCTAAAGATGAAGTAGGCTCTAAATGAGTCTTATATTGAGCATTTACACATTTTTTGCTAACTCTCCCCCGCAAGTTGGAGCACACATATCGTAAACACCCAGTTAGGACAAAAACTGGTAGTATAGCGAGCGAGGTAAGCCCATGGTGAGAATATCAGCAACTTACCCAACAGCAAGAACATGTTTTGATTTTAGCTTCTTCAATTGAACCTTCTCTCGAATGAAATGACAATCAACTTCAATATGTTTGGTCCATTCATGAAAAACAAGATTTTTGGCAATATATATAGCAGCTTGACTAATGCAAAGTAGAGTGACCGGTGAGAAAAGTTCGACTCTTAAATAACCTAGGAGACCCTCAAGCCATATAAGCTCAGACACAATAGTTGTCATTGAACGATACTCGACTTCAGCTAATGAACTAGCAAGCACAGACTGTTCTTGTTGCGTCAGGTAATGAGATGTCCTCCGAAGTACAATATCTACTTGTGAAACGATGATCATCCAATGAACCAGCATGATCAGTGTCAGAATATGCAATAAGAGATAAGAAAGACGAAGAAGACTTGTATACAAGTCCTTATGCAGGAGCAGTATTCAAGTATCGAAGGATATGCACAACTGCATGGAGATGAGAGATTTGTGGTTCATGAATGAATCGACTGACAATTCCAACAATAAATGATATATCAAGTCTCGTAACAGTGAGATATACTAGCTTTCCCACAAGACGACGATAATACTCGGAGTTTGGAAGAAGAAGATCAAACTCAGAAACATGAGGGTAGAGCTTGTGATTGATATTCATGGGAGTGTCTGCAGGCTTGCATCCAGAGTAGTCAGCATCATGAAGCAAGTCAAGACAGTACTTTCGTTGAGATAAAACAAGTCCATCAGAACGCCGAGCAAACTCGAGACCGAGAAAATATCGAAGATTTCCTAAGTCCTTAGTTTGAAACACATAAGTCAGATGTTGTTTGATCATATTTATTCCTGTGAGATTATCTCCCGTAATCAAAATATCATCAACATACACCAAGAGAATCATTGTTCATGTTGGACGATAACGAGTAAATAAAGAGAAGTCGGCAGAACTCCGAGTGAATCCAACAACACGAACAGTCTGACTGTATTTGTCGAACCATGCCCGAGCAGTTTGTTGGAGAACATAAAGAGATTTCTTCAGACGACATACAAGAGACTCTCATGTGGTCTCAAACCTGGGAGGTTGTTACATACGATAATATCCTGCAAATATCCATTGAGAAAGACATTTTTGACATCCAATTGATGCAACGTCCAGTGACGATGAACAACGAGGGATATCAACACGCGAACAGTATTGAGTTTCGCGACTGGAGAGAAGGTTTCGTCATAATCCAGACCTTGTTGTTGAGTAAAACCGCGAGCCGCAAGGTGAGTCTTCGGACATTGAACAATCCCATCTGGACCAGGCTTAATGGAAAAAACCCACTTAAAACCCACATAGGTCTATCCAGAAGGAAGAGGGATAAGATCTCAAGTTTAGGTTGCCCAAAGGGCAGACATTTTCTCGTCAATGACCGCCCTCCACCCCGGATGTTGGAGAGCCTCCTACACAGAGGTAGGGGTGGAAATAGAAGGATAAAGAAAGAACAAATTTCCTGAGTTCCGGAGAGAGACGGTGCAAGGAGACATAGTTCGTCATCGGGTGATCAGTCGAGACGGTTGTCGGATCTGCAGACCGTAAAATAGCATCAATAGAGGGCATCTCCCGTAGAGCAACGGACGAAGGAGGAGGACGAGCATGCATATGAATCAGGGGTGGTTTTAGTGGGAGTGGGGTGGGAAAGAGAGGTGCAAGGTTAGACGTAACAAGGACAGTGGGTCGCGAAAGTAGAGGTGGAAGTGGAGAATCATTTGGTGGAGAATGATAAGGATGGTTTTCGAGAAAGATGATAACAGCAGGGGTAATAACATTGTGATCCTTGGGAGATAAGCATACATAGCCCTTCTGAGTACATAAGTAACCAAAGAACATTATTTTGTGGCACGTGGAGCAAGCTTGTCAGTGGACGGACCAAGATTATGAACATAGCAAACGCAGTCGAAGATACGAGAAGTGATTGGAAATGGTGGAGAGAAAAAGAAGATTAAAGAGAGCCGCGAAGTCAAGAATGGAGGAATACATATGGTTAATAAGATAGCATGATGTAGAAACCACAAAATTTCAATAAAGTTGGGGAACATGCATCTGAAACTTAAGGGAAGGGATGACCTCAAGAAGGTAAAGATTATTGTGTTCGGCAATGTCATTTTGTTGGGGGGTATAAGCACACGACGTTTGATAGATGATCCCAAACTCAACACAAGTCCGTGAATGCATGACTTGTGTATTCACAAGTATTGTCGGTTTGGATAGTTTAAATGATAGTAGAGAACTCGTTGTGAGTTTCAATAATAAAGGCACTAAATACACGAGGTAGCTCAGAGCAATTATGAAGAAAATACAACCACGTTACACGAGAGTAATCATCTATAAATGTAACAAAGTAACGATAACAAGAAACGCTAGATGTTTTGTAGGGTCCCCAAATATCGGAAGAAACTGGAGCAAACGGAACATCACTCTGAGTACACTGGGGTGAAAAAGTAGAGCGATGTTGTTTGTCGTAGATACAAGACTCGCAAGTGAAGTTTTGGAGGGACAAATTTGGGAGGGCTTTCCGGAGGATCAGAGAGGAGCATGTCCAAGACGCCGATGCCACTCGACTGAGCCAACAGAGGAAAGAGTTGTAGAGGAGAGAGTTGTGGGGATAGAGGAGTCTATGATGTAGAGCTCATTCGATAGTTGCCCTTTACTGAGTACATTATGCGTCTTGAAATCCTGCAAAACAGAAGAGCTGGAAGAGAATGTTACATAATAATCGAGGTTTTGAGTGAGACAACTAATTGAGCGGAGATTAAAAGGAGGGCGCGAAACATGAAAAACCGAGCGAAGAGTGATGGAGGAAGGTTGACGTCGGCTGATCCAGAGACTGAAGTGGTGTCCCCATTAACAGCAGTGACGAACTTGGGATGCACAGAGTCCACGTAGTGTGGAGGTTTCGTCGGGGTAATGTGGTGTGTTGCCCCCAAAAATCTCGAATCCAGGATGAACGATGAGCGAGACAGGAGATATCGCCATCAGAAATAGACACAACTGAGCCTGGAGAAGAGTCGATTATCCATTGAAGTTGTTGGATTTGGCAGCGCAAGGCAGCAATGTCAGGGTGGATGCTATTTGGAGTAGAATATGTAGCCATTGGAGAAGAGTCAACCATAGCAGAATCTGGCAGAGCAAGAAAAAAGAGATGTAGCAAGGAGAAGAAGCAACAGGTTGTAGACAAACACCAAAAAATGCTGTCAAATAAAAGAGAGGAGCTCTGTTAACACACGAGGTTGTGGGAAGATAGTGCAGAGAGAAACAGCAGCGACAAGAAGAGCTTTGGCGCGGTTAGACGGACAGAGATGGCGGCCTGGCGACAAACACCGGCGGTCTGGCGACCAAAGACTGGCGGCAAGAAGAGCAGCAGCGGCAATAGCAGCACGATACGCAGCTTGAACAATAGTTGTGACAAGACAAGCTGCGGGCGCGGCCAGGGAAGAAAGAATGGCCAGGTGAATCAATGTTGGCGAGCAGAACCCTGTCGAATAGAAGGGCGTCCAGTGGGACGAAGAACTTGCACCTAAGCAAGAAGAACCAGAGGGCTTGCGCCAGCGGCAGGAAGGAGAAGACCATGCGAACAATAGGGCATCAGTTCTACTACCAGAGAACTGGAGGTGCGCGAGCAGAAATGCCAAGATTTGCGGACAGGCGGCTTGATGACGAGGAAGCACTGTCGAGCAGCATTCGGCAAGTAAAAGTTGAGGGAGCAGTATTGCGGCAAGAAGCGCCGAACTGGTGGTAAGAAGAACTGCGACTAGAGCAGCAAGGACGTCAGGCAGTGCAAACAAGAGAGTTTTCAGCTGAGACTAGAAGCAGCGAGTACTGGAAGCGGGTAGCAGAGGAAGCCGCGATCAGGGATACATTGAGGTTTCAAGAATGCAATGCGTACTTTTGCTCTCTCTTTTGGATACATTGAGGTCAGGGATTGCTTTTGGAACATAGTTCTTTCAATGTTTATTTGCAAGTGTGCAACATGTAAAGCCAAGATTTTAAATTTTTTCCTAAGTTTAATTTTCTATTTGACATGTTTTTATCTGGTGATCATTAGAGGCTCCCATATATAAGGGTGTACAAGATGAAAATACAGTAACAACATTAACTAATTATTCTAACATATTCCAGCACTCCCCCTCAAGTTGGGCGTGTAATATTTGTCATGCCCAACATGTTTAGTATTTTGCCAAACGAGTTCTGACCCAGCCCTTTGGTGAGAATATCTGCAAGCTGCTGATTTGATGAGACAAATGGGGTACTCACAATCCCCCTAACAATATTTTCCTTGATGAAATGTCTGTCGATCTCCACGAGTTTGGTGTGATCGTGTTGCACCGGATTGTGGACAATATTGATTGCAGATTTGTTATCTCAATAGATCCTTATTGGACCGTCACACTTCACGCCAAGGTCCTTCATGATCGTCTAGATCCACTACCATTAACATAGCCCTTGTGTCATAGCACGGAATTTTGCCTTTGTGCTGGATCTGACAACATGTTTCTTGCTTCTCCAGGTTGTCAAATTACCCCCCAACAAGGGAACAGTACCCTGATGTTGACCTCCGATCATCAACTGATCCTACCCAGTTCGCATCTGTATAGACCTCTATGGTCAATGCCACATTGAGTGAGAACAAAATTCCCTTGTCAGGAGTAGATTTGAGGTACCTCAGAACTCTGTGTGCAGCATCCAGGTGATGTGATCTAGGTGAATGCATGTACTGACTAAGGACCCCCACAACATAGGATATGTCTGGTCGAGTGTGAGAGAGATAAATAAGGTTTCCCACCAATCGTTGGAAGCCAGGTACGTAATCAACGACTTCTCCTGCATCTCTTCCAAGTTTGTGATTGACCTCAATTGGGGTATCAGCTGGTCTGCACCGGAGCATTCCAATCGTCTCAGTAAGTCTAGAACATACTTTCTTTGAGATATAAAGATCTCATGCTTGGATCTAGCCACCTCGATGCCCAGAAAACACTTGAGGGGGTCAAGATCCTTCACTTCAAACTCCTAAGACAATCTGGATTTCAAATGTTAAACCACTTCGGTATTATCGTCGGTTATTACTATATCATCAACATAGACAATGAGAGCAGCCATCTTACCCTCATTATGTTTCACAAACAAGGTGTGATCAACATTGCTTTGTTTGTACCCGAATGAGATCATAGCCAAGTAAAATCTCCTAAACCACGCACCTGGAGATCGCTTAAGGACATACAGAGCTTTCTTCAACCTACAAACTTTCTCTGCCGATCCTTCTTGGCTAACACCAGGAGGTAAGGGCATGTAGACTTCCTCATCAAGGTCACCATAGAGAAATGTGTTCTTCAGATCCAAATGAAAGAGACTCCACCCTTTACACACTGCACATGAAAGCAAGATCCTGATGGAGTTCATTTTTGTCATTGGTGAAAATGTCTCCTGATAGTCAATATCTGTTGTCTGCGTATATCCTCTCGCCACTAACCTGACTTTATATCGTTCCACAAGACCTTGAGAGTTTTGCTTCACAGAGAAAACCCACTTGCATCCCACAACATTTTTCCCCTTACGGAGTTGGACCAGCTCCCAAGTACTGCTCTTGTCAATGTCTCTCATTTCTTCCAGCATGGCTGCCTTCCACTCACTATGCTTAAGTACTTCCTGCCAAGATTGAGGAATAGAAATGGAGGCCAAGGAGGTGACAAAAGCTCTATATGAAGGAGACAATGAGTCATAAGTCACAAAGTGAGAAAGAGGATGTAGAGTAGAAGCAGAGCAACCTTTGTTAATACCTGACGATGGATCGGATGATGGCACGGGTTGAATAGCAAGATCCTGAGTGTTCGTACCCCTTCCATGACGAGTGTAGACCTGCAAAATAGGAGGAGGCACCGGAGGAACGGGGGTAGTAGGAACAGGAGATGACGGTGGGGTGACAGGAACGGGAGGTGGCACCTGAGATGGAGGAATAGGCAGAGGAACAAAAGGAGGGAACTCCCTTCTGTAGTTGTGCTCTCCCCCTGAAGAGAGTTCCCATAATAAGCTTCAGAGACCCGAATGGTGACATTCATGGCAACAAATACCCGCTTGGTAACCGGGTGGAAGCACCTATAGCCTTTCTGGGTAGGAGAGTAGCCAATAAACACACTTCAGGGAGAGCAGATCAAGTTTGGTCTTAGGCTGTGTGTGGACAAAGCAAACACATCCAAAGACACGGGGAGAGGGAGAGGTAGAACAGACCCCTAGAGTGGTGAGAAGGGTCAAAAACCCGAGGACCAGTTTAGGAAGACGATTGATGAGGTAGACCGCGGTGAGAACATCACCCCAGTAATACTTCGAGAGATGATCCGAAGGAGAAGGCACCTAGCCACCTCAAGGAGGTACCAATTCTTACGCTCAGCCACCCCATTCTGAGCAGGGGTGTACACACAGGAGGTTTGATGAATGATACCTAGATTACTTAGGTATTTGTCAAGACGAGCTTCAATATATTTGTGACCATTGTCACTACGTAAGATTTTAATGAGAGCACCATATTGAGTTGTGAGCATCTTGTGAAAGCGCTTAAAAATAGAGAATATCTCACTTTTATGCTTCATTAAATAAACTTAGGTACAACGAGAGTAACAATCAATAAAAGAAACAAACCACGAGCAACTAGAAATAGAAACAGAAGGCTAGGAACCCAAACATCAGTATGAGTAACAGCAAACAAAACTGAGCTACGGGGGAACATAACATGAAGAGTACTACGATGATGTTTAGTCAGTTGACACACGTCACAATGAAACACATTAAACAAAGTAGAAGACATAGCAGGAAGTAACAACTTCATAATAGCGACAGGAGGATGTCCTAGCCGATAATGCTAGGAATCCAACTTTGAGGAAAGAGCAGCAAGAAGAGCGTTGGGAGGCCGAGCGATGCTGGATGAAGTGAAAGTAGAGGGGTCGAACACATAGAGCCCGTTGCACAGTCTACTAGAGCCAATCACCGTCCCTGTCTTCAGGTCCTGAAAAAACAAGAGGTAGGAAAAAAAGTCATTGAGCAATTCAAACAGTTTGTCAAGTGACTAATAGAGAGGATATTGCGGGTAAAAGCAGGAACATGAAGAACAGAGAAGAGGGTAAGAGAAGAGCATGGAATGGATCTTGTCCCAGCAATGAGAGATAGCGATCCATCAGCAATGCTCACTTTGTCCCTGCCCGACAGAGATGTGTAAGACACAAAACCTGTGGCTGATCCGATTATGTGGTCTGTAGCCCCAGAATCAATAATCCACTGATAGGAGAGGTGAGAGGAAGCCGAGTGAACACCTGCAGGTCCCTGATGAGCATAAAAAGAGGAGGAAGAATCAGACGGCTCCGCTGGAGGTCCAAGCATCATCAGGCGGAACGCCAGAATTTCTTCAGGTGAAAGAGCAATAGAGTCCTCCCCAGCGTCCGACAAGTAAGCTAATCTGGGCATAGGAGGCCTGTGTTGAGAGCGACAACCTCCCCGACAACCACGAGAGGCAGGGCTGCCTCAAGGAGGAAAATCATGAAGCTTGAAGCAGATATCTCTAGTATGGAGGGCCTTCCAGCACTAATAACAGACCAGGTGATCTTTCTCCGCAGTCCTCATTCTAGTGTCATGAGCAGGACGAGCCCCGGGCTGAGAAAGAGAGACAAGGGCAGATCCCTCAAGGGCGGAGTCGGGAAGCAGAGTCAGACGGTGACCAAATTCCTATTGGACAAGACTGTACACCTCGGGCAGAGAAGGTAGAGGAGAGCGGCCAAGAATCTGAATGTTGATCGGATCAAAGTCCCAATGTAAGTAATGGAGGAACTCAAAGATGTGATTGCGTTCTTCTCTTGCTCGGACAAGCACCTCATCTTCAGGAGACACCAGGGTAAGAGAATCAAAATGATCATACTCCTGATAGAGCTGGGTGAACTCTGAGCAGTAGGCCGAGGGGGGTCGATCACCCGGTCGCAGGAGGAACAGCCGGTGACGAAGTTGGTAGATCTGAGATGCATTTCCACGACCAGAATAGGTAGTCTTTGCACGCTCCCAGATATCCGTTGCGATATCCAAGAATAGGTAGTTCCGAGAAATGGACTCCGTCATAGAGTTAAGTAGCCAAGACATCACCAGGGAGTTGTCAGACTCCCACTGAAGCCACTCAGAAGAGTCAGACGCAAGAGTCTTCACCGTGCCACTGATATGGCCAAATACCCGGCGGCTTTTGAGAGCAAGAGAGATGGAACGAGCCCACGGTAGGTAGTTGGAACCATCCAATTTTATAGTGGTGATTTGAGAAGCACCATGATCTGAGAGGACGCGATAAGCTCTAACATAAGCCGGAGTAGGCGGGGCCACTCCACCGGAAGACACTGTGGTAGACGACTCAATGCCCGCCATAAGAAAACCCTGAATAGAAATTGAGAAGGCACCAAATAATCACCAAGGATGTGGAAGGAGAACCGCCCTCATAGAAAGAGGGAAGAAGACGAGGGGAGCGCCGACATCGAGATTTTCAAGACCCCATGGATCCGGCGTCCCTAGAGCAGAAGAAGAAGAAGAGGAGGAGGAGGAGGAGGAGACGCAAGAGCGGGGAGACTGAGCGTTGTGCGGGAGAGTGTTGTGCGGGAGCGGGCCTACGGCGTTGCGCGGGAGTTAGGGCGACAACGTTGTGCGGGAGTCGGGGCAACTGCGCGCTGCGGGAGTAAGGGGTCAGAGTTGTGCGCCTGTGCGGGAGTGGCGAGATCCGGAAAACCCTAAACACTTTTTGGCTCTGATACCATGTTGAGGAAAAGCATACATGAATTGGAGTAAGGGGTCGGAGTTGTTTTTGCTTTCCCGTTAAAGCTTAAAAGCATACATGAATTGGAGCATTTTATTTTAAAGCACCGCAAAGATTATTTGGACTTACATCGTACCACGGAACATGAAAGGGACAATATTGAGCATAAAGTGAGTTTTATTATGAGCAAGTAGATGGTTCTTTTCCCACCAAAAAAGCTAAAGAATACTTCATATTCAGGTCAATGTTTTTGTTCAAGATTATAAAAATCTATGTTATGAACTTGAAACTTCACCAAACACTTTAACAGGGAACGGCTTTGGTTGTCATAGCTGGGTTTGTTGCAACACTAAATGTTGTTGGTACTTGCTAAAGAGATCCCTACTGTTAACGTAAAGTAAACCGTCCAGATTCAAAGTGACGCGCGACGGGGATAAGTGGAAATGTGTGGAAGGAATGCAACAGGGGACAATATAAATGATGCTCGCATGTTTAAAAATTATTCTGAAAAATAAACTATAGCAACCATGATTATACGCAACTAGCAAAACAAACGCTATGTTCACAATAATTTTTGCGCGCGCAAGAAAATATTCACGTTCAATCACAAGAGGTGCATTCCACCATAACTTGCACAAATAATTTTATAGAAATTAGAGGAAAAGTTCAAACAACTACAAAACGAGTTCAATTCACAAACAAAAATAAAATATTATCACAATATTTAATACAAAAAATAACAACACAAATCGATAATACTCACAAAATAGGGATCTGGCGGTGGTGGAAGACGATATCTGTGACGGAACAAATGAAGGTGGCTCCACGGCAAGAAGAATAGGGGCAAATTGAGTGAGGCTCCACTTCAAAATGAATAATGAAGGAGGAGCGCCAAGATGTATGAAACGGTGAGAAATAATGATGGAAAGTCAACTAGACTATGCTAAACACGATAATGGACCGGTGATTCTGAAGCAGAGAGGAGGCGGGAGTGGTGATACAGAACAAGGAAATTGCGATGGGGATGGGGTTTGGTTGCAGCTTCAGACGGAGGAAGGGAACTGGGTTCTGGCATGCGGCTAGAGTAGAGGAAGTACCGCAGAAGAGGAACGGCGATAGGTTGCAGCATGACTGGCGTGATCGTCGAACTGGGAAGGTGATGAACAGGGGTAAAAGATCAGGAACCAAGCGGATTCACCCGTAAGAGTCGTCGCTGATGTTGGTGAGTTCGGCAAGAGGGTGTAGCAGGGAATCGAAGAGTAAATGGGGAAGATTGTGAATCTGTTTTGTTTCTGTCGGGAGAGGAGAAAGAGGAATAGTAGACCATAGGCGGTTTTTTCCTTCAAGTAATGAAGATAACTGGCGAAAGTGGCGGTTCTTTTCCTAGATCGTGGAATGAGGAAAATGAACCGTGCGGTTTTCTTCAAAGGAGTAGACTAGAACGTGGGCTTGTTCACAGGAATTGGTGAAAGAGGAATAATGAATTAATTTTAAAAAAGGAATAACTGAAAATTAATAATCTGAAGCTTCGCACTCCGGGCTCACGGCGTCGCACCACGAATGATTGCCAAAATCTGAAATTTCCCACAAAACTCGGCAATGACTAAAAACCTGGACATCCACCCCTATTTATAACGAGAGTGGACGGTTGGGCACCCGACGGACGACTATGATCATCTGATACACCCGGTGTCATAAAAAATAAAAAAAACAACTCTAAAACTATAAAAAAATACATATAAAATAAAAAGGGGCGCCCCGGACGAGCTCACGGTCTCGGATTGTCGTTCGGATCAACGAATTTATGGCAAATCAGCAAAAACGGATCCCGCTACGTGGTGGCCCGATCTCCTCCGATTACGAACATGTAGTCGATCCCCATCACAAAGGCTTGCTACTGGAATCAGGAAACCGACATTGGGAGGCATGTGAATGGCCTGCAGAAACAACCTTCATCCGAAGTGAAGCGACTTGCGAAGCAGCTAGTGAGGTAAAAACCTTCTTTATCGACGAAACTTCAGCGGATTCTTTCCATGATTCCGACGAAACTAGCTCAAAATCATCTATAGGAGGTGGAAGGAGACCGTGGATGAGTGGGTGAAACTAAATTTGGCGAACGATACTTCAACCCCGGCCATCATCAGTGTGACGACGAAGAACTCATTATAATTATCCTCTCTGTTTTATGGTTTCAAAATACTAGATTTTGTGCATATCATTCAATTGCAACTGATGGAGATTCGCCCCAACCAATTCCAGACAAGAACAACCAAAATGGCTATCAGGTATTCGTCTTCTTCCCCCCAAATGCCGTTGTTTGATTGATTCCTTGGCATTTTAAACAAATATTTACAAATCCAGACTCCAGATTTCACTTCCTCGCCCAATCCCCATACTAAAAATAAGCCCATAAATTCCTACAATATAAAAATCTCAAAAACAATTCCTTTATTACATACTAAGTGGCCATTTCTGTTATCAGATGGAAACTGGCAACTGGCAACCTGAGAGAAACGACTCAGAATCAGTAGAACCAAAGGCAAGGCCAGCGGCTACCCGCGGAGAAACGCCGCCATCACCCCATTCGACTCCCTCCGCCTCCGCAACAAATGAGTGGATCCAGACTGTGCCCCAATTGTGGCCACAAGCTTGAAAGCAAAGCAGTAAAAAATTACCTTCCAGCAATCTAATTTTTATATATAGTTATATGATTTTATGAAATATATTTGTATGAATATTTGTTGTGTGCCTCCAAATAAAAAAACTTGGTGGTGGAAAGAGCAAGTGCAAGACAAAGTGAGGGCAAAGAGTATCAGCTATAAATCACTTTATGCTTGTAGGAATGATGAAAACTTAGCCAGGTATAGAGTCGCCAAAAAATGCTAAACAACAAGTAAAGTAAAAGGTCAAGCTTATGATGAATTTTATAAGCGACTAGATTTCAAAAATGGAGAGCATGACATATATAAAATTACTCGAGCTAGAAAAAAATATACGAGATTTATGTCAAGTAAAATGCATAAAGGATAAGACAAATACAGTTTTGACGGATGATGTAGATATTAAAAAGTGATGAAAAAAATATTTTATCACCTCTATAATGAAACAAAGGACAATGAATTGAACTTGAAAGAGTAAATCAGAGGAGTATATGAACATAACGTTTTGTCGTAAAATTCAAGTATCAGAGATAAATGATACTCTAAATAAGATGAAAAATGGAAACGCTGTTAGATCAGATGATATACCCATCGAAGTATGGAAATGTCTAGAAAATGAAGAAATATTGTGTATTACATGTTTTTTCAGTAAGATATTGAAGTCAAAAAGGATGTCAGACCAATGAAGAGAAAGTATTTTAGTAACATGGTATAAAAATAAAGGAGATATACAAAATTGTGTTAATTACGAAGGAATTAAATTAATGAGTCATATCATGAAACTATGGGAACGAGTAATAGAAAGAAGAGTAAAACGAGAGACTAACATCTCGAAGAATCAATTTGAATTCATGTCGGGGCGGTCGACCATGGAAGTAATATATCTCTTCAGGAGACTCATTGACAATTATCGAGAAAGAAAACAAGATTTGCATATGTTGTTTATTGATCTTGAGAAGGCTTATGATAGAGTTCCAAGAGAGATCTTATAGAGAGTCTTAGAAAAAAAATGTGTAAATGTATCATTTATTGACATAATAAAAAAATATGTATACAAATCCAGTGACAAGGGTGAGGACATCTGGAGGACATGGTTATCAGGATCGCGATCCGGATCGTAGGATTTTACGATCTTACGATCCAAATTTTGTAAAACGATTCGGATTTTACCTAGGAACAAAATCGGCACATCTATGAAAAGGATTGTGATCCGGATCTTAGGATTTTTAGGATCGCGATCCCGACCCGATTCTACCGGTATGGCCAAAAGTAACTATAAATATGTCCAACCCTATTCCGACCTCATTCAACTGGTCCAATGCCCAAAACTCATTCTTTAACCTTATCCCAATCCCGCCCCCATACGCCATCACAAAATCATATCATACTGCATTATCGTATTACAAGTGTTGATTGTCGACTGCAAATGGAGGCCAAAAGCGACGTTTTCGGTCGCATATAGTCCAGACAATGTCTTTCTTTCTCTTTCTTAACAGGTTTTATTTCAAGTGGTGTCAGTGTTTTATCTTATATTTTGTTTATGAGCAATACAGAGGTTGGTAATCCAATAGCTTCCTGCTTCCTACTTTCAGGCCGACGTCTTCTCTTCATTTCTAGCGTAAGAGCAATCTAGTGGTTATAAATCCAGTATACAAGTAATTTAAGCTTCTTACTTCCAGCACAAGAGCAATCTAGCAGTCTGGGTTTGTCTCCCTGCTTCTAGGCTTCCACAAATCCATCGGTCCAGATTTGTTTTTATTGTTAGTAGACATTGGGTGTTCTACCTGAAACTGAAAATGAACTTAGTATGATATTATCCTTTTGATTTAATAATTCAAAAAAAATTAATATAATTATTCACATACTCCTCAATTTATTGATTTTTTTAATTGAGCATTTATTAAATGATACAAAATTTAATTTTATATTTTTAGTCTTAATTTATGAATGTTGTAAGATTTTGCGATGCTCGATCCGATCCTACAATCCAATCTGATCCAACCTCGAACCAATCTCACATAGGATCTCGATCCTGACAACCTTGCTGGAGGATTAACACAGGAATTCTCTATCAATGTTGGCTTACATCAAGGTTCAGTTTTAAGCACTTATCTCTTTAACCTTATCTTAGATGAGCTCACCAGACATATCCGACAAGTAATACATTGGTGTTTATTGGTTGTGGATGCTATCGTTTTGGTTGATGAGACGCGCGAGGTGTAAACACAAAACTTGAATCTGGGCGAGATACTTTAGAAAAGAAGGGATTCAGGTTGAACAGGGCAAAGACGGAGTATATAGAGTTTAAATTTAGCAGTACAAGAAGAACAAATGACTTTGTTATTAAGTTGGGTGATCAAGATATTTTCCGTAATAAGTGTTTTAAATATCTTGGATCGATAGTTCAAAAATACGGAGGTATTGATAAAGATGAGACACATAGAATCCAAGCGGGTTGGTTGAAGTGGAGAGGCGTGTCATGGATCTTATGTGGTCGTAAAGTACCACTATAACTTAAGGGCAAGTTTTACTGTACTGCAATTAGACCTGCGATGCTCTATGGTTCTGAGTGTTGGGTTGTGAATTGTGCACATGAGCAAAAAATGGGAGTTGCAAAGATGAGAATGCTTAGATGGATGTGTGGACACACGAGACTGGATAAAATTAGGAATGAATGTATCAGGGATAAGACAGGAGTAGCACCAATTGCAGAGAAGATGCGAGAAGCTTAACTAAGATGGCTTGGACACGTACAAAGGAGACCATTAGAGGCACCTGTTAGGCGTTGTGAGAGTCTAGTCACTAGACAAGTTAAACGAGGGAGGGGTAGACCAATAAAGACTTGGAATGAAACTATAAGGAAAGACATGACGTACTTAGGCATTAGTGAGATTATGACAAAAGATAGGGTACAATGGCGACAAAGGATCATTATAGTTGACCCCACTGTAGTGGGATAAAGGCTTGAGTGTTGTTGTATGTGTTGTGTGATATCTGGATTGGTTTGGGCTACAAGCTGGGGTTTAAATTTGATCCAACAGACAAAGAGTTAATTGAGCACCAGGAAGCAAAGATTTCTTCTTGTGAAGGATTGATGAGATAGCACCCTCTTATAGATGAATTCATACCCACAATTGAAGGAGAACATGGCATCTGCTACACACATCCAGAGAAGCTCTCTGTTTTTTTTATTTTTAATTATTCCTAAAATAATTTATAAAATGATTATTTTTGTACAAAGTATGCCTGAGAAATAAATGGTCACAAAAAACTGCATATGTTAGGGGGAATAAGTTCCATTTCTTTAAATAAATGTGCTATTTAATTATTTCAATTGTTATGTAATTACTGAATCTATACTTCGTAATTCATGCGTGCAGCTCAAAACATTGAGATAGTTATAACGTTTGAGCAATGATTGTGTGAATTTGTGACAAGCGCCTCCAAGTAGTTAAAATTTGAAGCTCCAAGAAAGATCGAGACGGATCTCGTAGAAATGGTGTCTATGAGGAGCTTGAAGACAGGGGAGCTTGGAGAGGATGGAGAAATCACAATATATTTGTTCACCACAGTATATTTATTTATTTTGTGTTACATGTAAAGAAAAAATTATGAAATGTTTGTTTATTATAGAATTGTTTTTATGTATTGAATTTAGTATAGTTAAAAACTCTATTGGTCTGTACTAAAGGGTTTGGGCTATCTTCCACCTTTTTTCTATTAATAAATTTAAAAGAAACATTCTTTTTTCTTTCATGAGATTTTTTCAGCAAATGAATATTTTATTTATTGTTGTATTTAATAATGAAATAAATAATTTCAATAACAAAAAGTCATTATTAAATTGCACAAGTAGTGATTAAATAAATTTGGTCACTAAACATATTTAGTGACGAAAAAAGTAATCACTAATAATGTACATTTAGTGACAAAAAATAGTTGTCACTAATAATGTACATTTAGTGACAAAACTAGTTGTCACTAAAAATACACATTTAGTATAGTTATGTACTGAATTTAGTATAGTTAAAAACTCTATTGGTCTGTACTAAAGGGTTTGGGCTATCTTCCACCTTTTTTCTATTAATAAATTTAAAAGAAACATTCTTTTTTCTTTCATGAGATTTTTTTAGCAAATGAATATTTTATTTATTGTTGTATTTAATAATGAAATAAATAATTTCAATAACAAAAAGTCATTATTAAATTGCACAAGTAGTGATTAAATAAATTTGGTCACTAAACATATTTAGTGACGAAAAAAGTAATCACTAATAATGTACATTTAGTGACAAAAATAGTTGTCACTAATAATGTACATTTAGTGACAAAACTAGTTGTCACTAAAAATACACATTTAGTAACAAAAATTAATGGTCACTAAAATTATACATTTAATAACGAAAATTAGTTGCCACTAAAATATACATTTAGTGATGAAAATATTTTGGTTACTAAATACAATTTGTATTTGGCCTTTTGCAATCACCTTGTGACAGATTAAATTTGGTTGTTAAATGTCTTTAGTGACCAAACCGCAATATTTAGTAACCAAACCGCAATATTTAGTAACCAAAATTTGTCACTAAAGTTCAATTTTCTTGTAGTGGGTTTAGCGATTTACCTCCCTCAATAGTGAGGGGAGAGGAGGATATCACGTAGAATCAGAGATTTGGCGACGCTTTGGCTAGGTCAACCTTAAATTGGAGGGGATTTTGAGAGATCCCGTTGATAGATTCAATGAACGGCGCAAGAATTTGCAAATAAATAACAGTTAGTAGATTGTAGGAGGACAAAATCTTTAAATCACAAATTATATGCAAATTGGAGACAAAACAATTCCATGAATATTCAAGAAATCTTAAAAAGGAGGGGGAAGAGGAAATCCTTACCCAAGGAAGCCAAATCCGAGCCCAAGAAGAAGAGGGAAGAAAACCCAAGGTGCTCTTCTTATAATTGTAGGCCAAAACAAAGTGGAAGCGGTTGCTGGCCTGAGGAAGAGGGAAGGGAGAAGTCGTTGCTGCTTTTGGAAGATAAAGGAGGTAGTTGTCGGCCTGAGGAAACGAAGGGGAGTGGCTGCCAGTCCCTTGGATGAGAAGGTATGGATGCTGGAGCTTGGGGAGGAAGAGCTCCTGTCGGTCTGAGGAAGAGCAGGAGTTGTCGGCAGAAACGGGAGCAGCGGGAGGCGGCTAGTGCAGCACTAGCGGGAGACGGGCTTGTGACTTATATCAGGAGCGGTTGGAGACGGGGCTTGCGAGAAATAAACCTAGGCCGAAGATGTTTTAATTGGGATAGGGGGCCGCTACTCAGGTTAACAAATAGGGGATTGTATTTTTTTGTAATTTACAAGTATGCCATCAATACTTACCTTGATTAAAATTCATTCTTTTATATTATAGATTGTTACATTCTCCCTCTACTTAGGAAATTTCGTCCCGAAACTTTTGAGAATTCCTCGAATGGGGTCTTTTATGGTGAGAATTCAGATGTCATTCATTCCAAAAGGACTCGCAAATCAAGGCGTGGAAGCTAACTATGAATGTAATGAAATAGAAAGGTAAATAAGTTCAGAGACTTGATGTGCATGTCAGATTCAAGTTATCAAGTGTACTCTTCAAACGTTTTATGCATCCAAAGCACTTTGACCATAGGATTCTCTTTCAAAGTTTACATTCTTGATACTCCACGATCTTATCGAGCTCGATCGGATATGAAAGATTGGCTTCAGGAATCACAGAAATTTCTTCAATGACACGGTTAGGATCACAAATGTACTTCCGAAGTTGACTAGCATGGAAGAAATTGTGAACACCCGTCAAATTAGCGGGTAGCTCAAGACGATATGCAGATCCTCCAAGACACTCTGAGATGGTATACGGTCCTACAAACCTCGGACTAAGCTTATGATGGCGACCAAACCGTTTCACCCAAGGAGAAGGGGAAACCTTCAGGAACACTTGATCACCCAAAGCAAATTCTAATAGACGGCGACGCTGGTTCGCATACTTTCTTTGTCTCTCGATGACACGACCGAGCTGAAGTCGAGACTTCCTTGTGGTTTCTTCCATTTCCTGAAGTAACTCAGGCCCCATAACAATTTTTTCACCCACTTCTGACCAATAGATAGAGGTCCTACAACGACGCTCGTACAATGCTTCGAAGGGGGCCATTTTGAGGCTCTCTTGATAGTTATTGTTATAAGCAAATTTAGCCAAGGGTAAATGCTCATCCCAAGCTCCATTATAATCCAGAATGTAACATCGAAGCATATTTTCAAGTATCTGATTAACCCTTTCGGCCTGACAATCGATCATCGGATGATAAGACGTTCTCGGGTTGAGTTTGGTGCCCAAACCTTGTTGAAAGTCCTTTTAGGAATGTGATACAAATCTCAAGTCGCGATCTGATATAATCCGCAAAGGATTCTCATGGAGTCTTAACAATCTCTGATACATAGATCTAAGTCATCTTCTCAGTGGAATGACCTTCCTTGTACGGAATGAAGTGAACCACTTTAGTCATACGATAAAACGTTATGTTCTTATACTTCTCTAATTTATTTTACGCTTCCAAGTTCAATTCATTATCTTTTGTTTCATTATAGAGTTGATAAAGTATCTTTTTTATCGTTCTTTAATATCCACATCATCGATCAAAATTGTATTTGTTTCATCATTTATGCATTTTACTTGACTTAAATCTATCGTCTTTCTTTCTAGCTTGAGCAATTTTATGTATGTCACGCTGTCCATCTTTGATATTTAGTCGTTTATAAAACTCTTCATAAAGTTGACTTCTTATTTTACGTACATATTTAGTTTCTTTTTTGGACACATTATACCTGATTAAGTTTTCATCATTCCTACAAGCGTAGAGTGATTTATATCTGACCCTCTTTGCTCTAGCTTTGTCTTGTACTTCCTCTTTCCACCACCAAGAATCTTTATTTGGGGACACACGGCCTTTTGATACTTCATGTACGTTCTTTCCATTTATCCTTAAATGTGAAGACATAGTTTCTCATGAGACACTGGGTGATAACATAAGGGGCATCAACTAGTTGTTTCATAACTGTTGTCTTGAAAGCAACTTATTTTTCTATCTTCAAGGTCCACAACAAATTTTTGGCAATATTTTTGTTTTTGTCATAAATTTATTATATTTAATTTGTACGTCTAATAAACTACGTAAAATATTTGAATTGTGTTGATCTAGCAGGTCGTTACAATACATGATTTGAAGAAATTGAAGAGGAGAATGTTATCTATCATTATTTTAATTTCGTGTAGTTCCTTCAAAATAGATAAGGTGGAGCTATTTTTGATCTAGCATCTACCTGCGGTTTTTAGTATGTGCTTCCTCTTGTTAGTAAGGCAACCACAAATTTCTGTTATTATCTAAGATTTTTGCGCAATCTCTTCATTTCTAAAGGCTAAATGGACACGTATTACAATTTACAATCTCTATTCCTTTATAAGTATGATCTTTTTTGCCCCTTCTGGAGGATGCTAGTCTTTGGTGTGTGGGGCAAAAGTAAATCTCGCTGCCTCATTCAATTTAATTGGAATGATAAGCACATACAGGTAGATGTGGTCCAAGTTGGAATACGAATTTGTTCTTAATCTGCATTAGACATACATCTTTGAAACTATCGGTGCTTGGAGTTCTAGGTTGCATGGGTTTACCGTGCATGCTAATGCCTTCATTTATATAATTATATTGCAGTCTAAATGAGACTATTCTAAGTCAAAGGAATATGAGTATTATGTTTACCTCCCATCCTTGGGGTATTCTGTTTACTTCCAAGGAATGGAGTATGGCCATGTAATGCAAATCAATGAACTTAGGAACATACAAACAACATACTTTGATCTTTACTGCTTTGCCTATTATTCAGTTAGAAGGAGTTTTAGTGAGATTTTTCCAGTAAGCATGATTAATTTGTGTATACATTTACTAAAAAATAGAAATTTATAATTAAATAATGTATGCATTAAGGTCATATGTGAACAGTACTTTCCTTTTGGCAATCTTAATGAGCCAAAGTCCAATTTTTAGGAGCATTGCTAAAATGTCTTCCAAAAACAAATCCATGTTGCCTTATTTTTGTTAATGAACACATTGCTTTTTGATCTTGTAGGAGAAAACAGAACCTTGTATATATGTTCACTTGTATCAAATACAACGTATGAGTACATATTTATAGGAGGGAGAAAAGAAGAGGAATGTCCTATACATGATGTGGGACTAATAGAGAGGAGAGAAAAAAACAATAGAAATACATAATGGGTCTTAGTCACATGGGCTTCTTCAACACTCCCCCGCAAGCTGGAGCGTACAAGTCATATGCACCCAGCTTGGACAAACACTGGTAAAATAAGGTACTAGATAAGGCCTTTGTGAGAATATTGGCAACTTGATCAGTGCCTGGAACATGTCTCAGCTCAAGTTTCTTCATTAGAACTTTCTCCCGAATGAAATGACAGTCAACCTCGATATGCTTTGTGCGCTCGTGGAACACTGGATTTTTTGCAATGTGTATAGCAGCTTGACTGTCACAAAATAGAACAGCAGAAGAAGGAAGTTTTACTCCCAAGTCAGTAAGGAGGCTTTCCAGCCATGTGAGTTCCGAGACGACAGATGTCATTGATCGGTATTAAGCTTCAGCAGAAGAGCGAGCAACCACAGCTTGTTTCTTACTTTTCCATGTGATAAGATGACCACCAAAATAAGTACAGAACCCACTGGTTGAACGTCGATCGTCCACGGAGCCAGCATAATCTGCACCAGAATATGCAACCAGTGTTGGAATAGAGTCAGTGGTTTTGTAAACCAGCCCTTGACCTGGACCAGCCTTAAGGTATCGGAGAATCCTTTCAACTGCCTAGAGATGCGAAACCCGGGGAGCATACATGAAACGACTAACAATCCCAACAGCGAAGGATATGTCAGGCCTCGTGAGTGTTAGATAGATCAATTTTCCCACCAAGCGTCGATAGTATTCCGGGTTCTGGAGAAGCAAATCATCATCAGAAGCATGAGACCAGAGCTTGTGATTTGCCTTCATTGGAGTAGTAGCAAGCTTACATCCGGACTGGCCAGCGTCTTTAAGCAGATCAAGACAATACTTCCTTTGGAAAAGGACGAGCCCATCTGGTCGTCCTGCGATTTCAAGACCGAGGAAGTAGCGAAGATGCCCCAGATCTTTTGTCTGAAACACGGTGCTCAGATGTTGTTTGACCGCTTGAATCCCCTTTGAGTCATCCCCAGTAAGAAGTATGTCATCAACATAAACCAACAGAAGAACTATTCCAGTTGCCCGGTGGCGAGTGAAGAGGGAGAAGTCTGCGGAACTTCGAGTAAACCCCATATCCCGAACAGCTCTGCTGAACTTGTCGAACCAGGCCCGAGAGGATTGTTTGAGATCATATATGGACTTCTTCAGAAGACATACACGAGACTCCCCCGTGGTCTCAAACCCGGGAGGTTGGCGCATGTAGACGATTTCCTGAAGATCACCATTCAAAAAGACATTCTTGATGTCCAGCTGATGAAGGGGCAAGTGGCGATGTACAGCCACGGAGAGAAGGACACGAACGGTGTTGAGCTTAGCCACCGGAGAGAATGTTTCCTCATAATCAAGGCCCTGTTATTGGGTGAAGCTCATTGCCACAAGACGAGCCTTCAGACGGTCAACAGTGCCATCAGGAGCATGTTTGATAACGAACACCCATTTACACCCAACAGGATGCTGACCTGTAGGTAGGGGAACAAGGTCCCAAGTGTGGTTGGCCCAAAGGGCCGTCATTTCGTCGTCCATGGCAGCGCGCCAGCACAGATGTCGAAGCGCGTCCTGCACAGAGTTAGGTATAGAAACAGAGGATAATGAGGTGGCAAAGTGAAAAAGAGGCGGTGACAGACGATGAAGAGAGACATAATTCGCCATTGGATGAGCGGTGGAGACTGAAGCCGGATCAGCAGGTCTTGGAGTGTCAGAGGTCGAGGCCGATTGCAGTGGGGAATCGAGACGAGGCGAGTGACGAGAATAGACCCGGATGATAGGTGGTTGAGGAAGGACCGGAGGCTGGACCGGAAGAGGAGAAGGTAGAGAACAGGGAACAGGGATGACAGGGCGCACAATGGGTGTCGGAAGAGGAGCGTCCTCCCAAGCAGAAAAAAAGGAAGATCTGCACGGAAGGTGACATTTGCTGAAACAGTTACTTTGCGGGTAGTGGGTGAGTAACACACATAGCCCTTTTGAGTGCGTGAGTAGCCAACAAAGATATATTTTGCGGCACGGGGATCCAATTTGTCTGTAGATGGGCCGAGGTGGTGAACGTAGCATGTACATCCAAAGATGCGGGGAGTAAGAGGGAAGGCCGGAGTGGAAGGAAATAGAAGTTCAAAGGGGGTAGCATTCCGGAGGACGGATGATGGTAGACGATTGATGAGAAAACAGACCGTGGAGAGCGCAAAGTTCAAGTATGGTTTGGGAACCTGCATTTGTAGCATAAGAGAGCGAGCTACATGAAGGAGATGACGATTCTTGCGCTCGGCGATCCCATTTTGTTGTGGGGTGTAAGCGCAAGAGGTTTTGTGAATAATCCCAAACTCGGAGCAGAGGGTTGTGAAGCCATGACCAGTGTACTCGCGTGCGTTGTCAGTTCGAATTGTTTGAATGGGTGCCGAGAATTGAGTGCGAGTCTCAAGGATGAAAGCCCGAAAAACGCGGGGAAGCTCAGACCGGTCACGAAGTATATATAACCACGTCATACGAGAATAATCATCTATGAATGTAAGAAAATACCGGTAGCCAGAAATACTAGAAATTTTATACGGACCCCATATATCAGTGTACAAAAATAAAAGGAGCAGGGCTCCGAGTACAGTGAGAAGGAAAAGATGAACGTGGCTGCTTGGCAAAAATACATGTTTCACATTGAAAAACAGGAAGAGATACATCCGGGAAAGCCTTCTGGAGGACAGGGGAGAGGAGCATGACCAAGACGTCGATGCCAATCGGAAGAGGAGACAGATGCGAGGAGAGTAGGAGAGTCGTCAAGAAGGTAGAGCCCGTTCTGCAGTCGTCCCCTACCAATGATAGTCTACCTCTGTTGATCCTGTATCAGAAAAGAAGAAGAAGTAAATATCACCGAGCAATGTGAGTCAGTAGTAATACGACCAACTGAAAGTAAATTGAAGGGAGATTCCGGAACATGAAGAGCCGAGCGTAGGAGAAGGGAGGAGGTAAGGGGAACATCAACACAGCCAGAAACTGGGACGGTTGCCCCATTGGCCACAGTAACGTACTTCGGGTGAGAGATGACAAATACTGAGGCGGGCGAACAGAAGTAATATGATGAGCTGCACCAGAATCGATGATCCATCGCATTCCAGTGGAGAGGCAAGTGATACCTTCATTGGAGATGGAGGCAGTGGAGGCAACCGAGGCCGACAGGCGGCTAAGCAGGCCATGAAGATGCTGGAGCTGAAGGCGAACCTCGTCGAGGTCAGTGCGGGTAGTCGAGGAATCAGTGGTAGCCACAGAAGCCTGCGGACGAGGAGGACGACCATGCTTGCGATAGCACGTGGCTTCAAGATGCCCGTCTTTTCCGCAGAAGGAGCACTTAGGTCGCGACCGGCCACCACGACCACGTCCTCGAGAATCAGACCAGCCCCCACGAGTCGAAGGAGGAAGAGGTAGCAAAGGCGCAGAGGTCTGCTGGAGCAGGGCCGGAGAAGGAGGGCCGAGAGAAATCTGGAGGCGGGACTCGAGGGGAGAATCTGAGCACACATCAGAGAAGGATGGAGTAACAGTGGAGGAGAGAATCTGAGCCCGCACACTGTGAAGGTGAGGCGGGACTCGAGCCAACATTATGGAGATACCCACGGCATCCTTCTGGGCATGTTGGGCAGTAAGGTCCATAGTAGGTGGCTGATGGTGGATCCAAGCTTCGACCACAGACCGAGTCTGGGCAACAAAAGAGGTGAGATCAGCCGCTCCGCCACTATCGAGAGCCTGAAGAGCCGTGATGATGTCATATAAATGATGAAGACTGTCTTTGCCAGAATAAAGGGTATGGAGCTCGTCCCACATGCCCATAGCAGTCTCGTGGTACATTGGCAGTCGATAAGACTCGCCATCGAGGGAGTTGAGAATCCACGTCTGAACACGGCCATCGTTGCGCACCCAATCGTCAGTGGGAGTACCAACAACAGTCTGAGTTAAGTGATGGAGAAATCCCTTTGACTGGAGGACCCGACGAACTGAGTGAGCCCATTCCACAAAATTTTTCTTGTCGGATAGGGAGATAGTAGTGATCTGGAGTTCATCACGAACATCCGGAAGAGAGGCCGCGCGGGTAGCAGAAGAGTCCATCTGGCCGGTGGAATCTGTGGAGGAATTCATGATAATCCGCGGCAAGGAGAGGCGAGGCGGCGAACAGCAGAGTGCAGGCGAGTAGACGAACAGCCGAGGAGGCCGCGCAGTCTCCAGAACACCAGCAATCCAACGAATTGCGACCAAGGTGCGGATAGGTGAGGTAGTCCGCACGGTCAGGTGTCTGCGGTGAATAGGAAATGTCAGCAGGAGGCCGCTCAGGTACACCGAACACCAGCAATCCAGCAGATCGCTACCAAGATGCGGATAGGAGAGGGAGGCCGCACGGTCAAGTGAACAGTAGTAGAAAGAGAGAGCGGATAGACGAGCAGTCCGCGAGAAGAGCGCGAGCGGATAACAGGGAGAGACTGAGACAGGCAAGAGAGAGAGGTTGTGGCGGATAGAAGATCAAGCCACGCGACAAGGGGATGATTGTTGCGGATAGAAGCGGCGAGCAGGAGATCGCAGCGAGCGATTTAGGAGAAGAAGGCCGCTGTGATTAATGGAAGGGCACAGTGGAGAAAAGAGAGAAACCGCAAACGAATAGAAGAGGAGACCGCTTGCGGATAGGCAGAGGACAGGCCCGCAGCGACAAGGGAGAGGTCGCAGCGGGTAGGCAGAGATGGTCCCCACAGGTCAGAGGAGGAGAAGGCTATAAGTAGCCTGAGAGGGGGGCGTGGATCCACGGGTTGAGAAGGAGAAAAAAAGGAAGAGAGGCAGATAAGAAACTAGTATCCGCAGGAGGCCAGGCGAACAGAAGACCGCTAAAACCAGGCGGCAAAAAGAGGGCAGACAAGAGGCAGTCTGCGAGAAGCCGCACAAGGAAGGCGGTTAGAAAATTGTAGACCGCCCAAGGAGGACCGTAGCCTCTGATACCATGTAGGAGAAAACAGAATCTTGTATATATGTTCACTTGTATCAAATACAATGTATGAGTGCATATTTATAGGAGGGAGAAAAGAAGAGGAATGACCTATACATGATGTGGGACTAATAGAGAGGAGAGAAAAAACAATAGAAATACATAATGGGTCTTAGTCACATGGGCTTCTTCAACAGATCTGATTGCAGGTCTTTCTGATTTGGGCATCCGAATGTTCAATACCATGTTACATTATGGCCTGAGCCACAAACATCTCAAATCAAAGGCGGAGGCAAGTAAGAATTCCATAATGTAGTCGTAGAAGTATAGTTTTTTAGAGAAACGAAAACCTCTGAAGAAACAATCATCAATTACTCTTCACTGGACGACAGAAAGTCTTCATATAATTTTCATAACATGTCATCAGGGAACAAGCATGTACTTCTGCATTTTTCAACGAACAGGTCGCGGTTTTTCGCAAAAGAACATGTCGTCTTCGCAAAAGAACTGTTAAAAAGCAAGCTAACCTAGACTCACCGGGTGGTGGTTCTACCTCAAAAAGTGGCTAAAGGGGCTTATATTGTGTCCGTCCCGTATGTGATCGCGAAGGAGGAAAAAACACCAAAGGTACACGACTCTTCTCGCTCTCTTATGACATTGTATCAGAGGTGGTTAATCCTCCGTCGTCGTTGACTCAACAAAAAGAAATGTGGGAGCTAATCGAACAGAATTATTCAAAAAAAGAACAAAGGATATAAGAACTCAAGACTCAACAGATCCACATGAAAGGAATGAGTGATTTTGAGGAATATTATAGCAAACTGAACCATAAGTGGGACAGAAATTGACCAATACTCTGCTATCCAAACTGTTGAAGACTACAAGACTCTGCTGAGAAATATGGAAAACAACGTGAATGTGGACATCCGGGGGGGAGGCAGAGGCGATAGGCAACATCACCTATGCGGCCCGCGATCGGAAAGGGAACATACAACTTCGGTCCCAGCATGTTGGAGGCGGTTCTTGTGACAGAGAGTTGGCGGAAGAGCCGACGGCACAGCCATACCCAATTGTCGATGGCGAAAACTAACTACCGGTGGCCCCGATTGTAAGCGACCTCCACCCTTTGCTGAGCCTCGAGAAGACGAGTGTGGGAAGCTAATAAAAATTCATCCCTATTCAGCAGCCCTTGGTCGACCGTGTCGACAACGATAGTGTCACCCGTATAAGATAATAGTCGAGGGGGATCGTGACTATAGATCAAACGGAATGGGGTGGTTTGGAGCGTCGTGTGATAGGTGGTATTGTAACAATACGCAATCCATGTGAGCCAACACGGCCAATTGCGGGGACGATCTCCAGTGATACAACGCAAATACATCCCCACCGTATGGTTCACTACGTGTGACCGTCGGATTGGGGATGATAGGCCGATGAAAAAGAGAGTTTGGTGCCGCTGAGAGTGAACAGCTCCTTCCAGAAGTTGCTGGTAAACACCTTGTCGCGATCTGAAACAAGAGTTTTCGGCATACCGTGTACGCGAAAGATTTCATGGAAGAAGATCCGGGCAGCATTTTTCAGCAAGTAGAGGTCGTGCCATGACAAAAAAAATGGGCTCCCTTCGACAAGCAATCGACTACCACCATTAGGACTGATTTGTCGCGGGCGGTGGGTAGTCCTTCGACAAAGTTCATACTCAATGCGGACCAAATCTGAGTAGGGGCTGGAAGGGGTTGCAGGAGGCCCGCCGGGAGGAGATGATCTGTTTTGTTGCGTTGGCACACCGCACCGGCCGAGATGAATGTGTACATATTTGCATATTCCTTTCAAAAAAAAAAATTCAGCACGAAGGCACTGGAGTGTGAGGTAAATGCCATCACGACTGCGGACATGAATGTCCTCGAGGATAGCAACAATGAGAGGAGAGGAAGGGTCCACATAAACCATGTGTTGGTAGAGAATAAGGCCCCCGTGTGCTATCCACTGTGGATCGGTGAGGTGTTCAGCCGCCCGGTAGAGGAGTTCGGATAGGATCAGTGAGAGTTGTATCTCTTGATGAATCATCTCGAGAAAGTTGGAGGTAGGGATGGGGATAGCAAGTAGAGAGGGATCGGGTTGTCCATCCCAGCGAGAAAGGGCACAACGGTGCGATTTAAAACTCCGGCCTTGTATTCCACTCGAAAGTCAATGTCGAGGAATTTTCTCACCCAACGCTGGTGCGGAATGGTAGAGAGGCGCTGCTCGAGTAAATATTTGAGGTTGTAGTGGTCTGTGTGGATTGTAGAAGTGCAGCCCCACAAGTACGACCTCTAGTGTTAGACCACTTTGGCCAATCCGATCAACTCTTGTTCTTAGGCCAGTAATTTGCGATGGTGGAGGGCCGTCCGACGACTAAAATAGGTGATGGAGTGTCCCTCTTGCTGAAGGACAACTCCGAACCGGTTCCGAACGCGTCACACTCCACTTGAAATTCCATAGAAAAATTAGGAAGACGGAGAACCTGGGCTGACATTAAGGCCTTTTGCAACATGTGGAAGGCTTGGGTCGTCGCCTCTGTCCAGGTGAACGCATTCATGCGTAATAATGCTACCAATGGCAAGGCCAATGTGTCGTAGGCACGAATGAAACAGTGGTAAAAGCCCATGAGGCCAAGGAAACCGCGAAGTTCAGTGGGAGACCGTGGAATGGGCCAAGCCGCAACCCTTAGTAATTTTTCTAGATCGGCGAAGACCCACAACCCGTGAACAATGTGTCCCAAGTAGGCCACGGAGCTTTGGCTAAAGGTGCACTTGGAAGCCTTGAGGGCTAACTGATGAGAACAAGCCAATTGAAGGACCACTTAGAGGTGTTGCATGTGCTCCGTCCAGGAATTACTATAGATTAGGATATCGTCAAAGAAAACTTGAATGGATTTCTGTAGGAAAGAATGGAATACCTCATTCATAATGTCCTGGATGGTGGAAGGAGCGTTCGTAAGCCCAAACGACATAACTAAGATATCAAAATGGTTGTGGTGGGTGCGGAATCCGGTCTTCTCCACGTCGGGGGCAGCCATGCGGACTTGATGATATCCAGAAGACAAGTCCAATTTAGAAATAAAATATAGCTCCATGCAATTCATCCAAGAGTTCTTCCACCATGGGTATCAGAAATTTATCCTTAACCGTCTTAGCATTAAGGGCCCTGTAGTCTACGCAAAGACGTCATGAGGTGTCCTTGTGCACTAAGAAGACTGGAGAGGAAAAGGGGGATACACTACGCTGGATGAGTCCTTGTTGGAGGAGTAGGTCACACTGCCTTTCAATTTCATCTTTTTGGTGGAAGGGGTATCGGTACGGGCGCACTACAATCGGGGTCGTTCCCGGTTAGAGGCAAATGCGATGATCTTGGCAGCGGCGAGGTGGAAGGTCACTTAGAGAGCTGAATATGTCGGTGAACGACTGCAAGAGATCTAAGAGGTCGGAATGGTGGTTGTCCCTAACCGGAGACGTAGGGGAAAATAGCCCGGTCTGGATCGAAAAAGAGGAAGAGAGTGGCCCAACGGCCCGGCGCTGCCACTAGCCGAGAGCCTGAATACCAAGACATGGTCAGACGGACGAAATCCCACATAAGGGGTCCCAAGGTGCGAAGCCAATGTACTCCCAAAACCACTTCAAAGCCTCAAAGATCCACCACGAATAGGTCAGCCTGTGAAGTGGACCCGTCCACTAGAAGGCTCACCTTGCAGCAGACTCTAGGGCACGTCATCTGTTGGCCATTGGCCACAGAGACCTAGACGTGTTGGCGAGTGGCAAACAGAAGGCCCAAACGAAGCGTCGTGACGTGGATAATGAAACTATGGGTGCTCCTGGAGTTCATGAGAGCTAGTAGTTGAATCCCCCTGATCAATACAAACATATAGATGGTCTGGCCCTCGTGGGGACCAACAATAGCATGAATAGAGAATTGCGGCATGCTCGGTTCGTCGTCCCCTTCTGTATCGTCATCGGACGGATCATCCACCTCTAACAAAAATAATTGTTTGCATTGATGTCCCGACGTGAATGCCTCGTCACAATTGAAGCAATAGCCTTTTTCCCAGCATGTGGGCATTTTTGTGCGGGATAGGCGGCAGCGGACAGTAGGTCGGGCCGCATCTTCCCATGTTCGAACCTTATTGGCTGTAATGACAAGGGGGATGGATGGTATTCCCGGCATCCCAAAGGCGGTCGATCAAAGAGTAATCGTCGTTCACAAGATCGTGCGAGGCTCTGATGCAGTGGTCCAGAGCCGCCCCGCTCTGGTTCTGCACTAGAGGAACACGTCCGGTCCCACCACCGGGTTGCAGCCCAAGCACCTCACTCATGACCGCACTTATTCTCAGCGCTGCGGGATGTTGAGGCAGAGTCTCGAACCCAGTCCCCTTGATAAATCCCTTTCCTAACAGGGACTATCACCAACTAAGCTGCAGCCCGGAGCGGGGCGGCTCTGAATCACTGCATCAAAAAAGTGCATTTTTTCGTATCAGAGGGACAGAGCCGCACTGCTCTGGCTCTGCACCACAGGAACACTTCCGGTCCCACCACCGGGTTGCATCGCAAGCACCCCACCCATGACCGCACCTATTCTCAGCGTGACGGGATGTTGAGGCAAAGTCTCAAACTCAGCCCCTTAATAAATCTCTTTCCTAACAGGGACTATCACCAACTGAGCTACAACCCGGTGGTGGGACCGGACGTGTTCCTCTGGTGCAGAACCAAAGCGGGGCGGCTCTGAACCACTGCATCAGGCTCATAGCCATAGTAAGGTCACACGGCGTCTGAAACTCCACATCCCAGCGTAATGAAGACCCGCGGTGAATAGAGGAACCTGTTGATTCGGTAAAACGGACGTCACCTTTGATAACAAGATCTGGAATTTTTCAAATAAATGTCGATGGAGCCGGCTTGTTTGAGGGTTACAAGGTCTCCCAGCGGATTTCCGGGTAGAGCGGAATTAAAACGAAGAGTGAAGGCCGCGTTGAAGTCCGCCCAAAAATAATGGGGCGTTCCATCATAAGTTGTGTGAACCACAACTGCATCGGGCCAAGTAGATGGAAGGAGGCAATGTAGACGCGTTCATCGTTCGGCGTGTGTTGTTTGGAGAAGAAAATATCACAACGAGTAAGCCACGACAAGGGGTCTTCGCGGCCTTCACAAATGGGAAAATCCATCTGAAAGGAATGAGAGTAGGCGTGATAGTCCAAGCGAAGTTCAGCGGAGTCGACCCGGCTGGTCCGGGGATAGTCGCCCAGGTTCTGGGGCGGAAGAAATGATGCACCTTAGAGGGCATCAAGGTTGGCATTCAGGGCCTCCATTTTGGCGTTCTGGTTTGTGAGCATGGATTGGAACATTTCCATCAGCTAGGAGATGGATGGACCACCGTCATTCATCGGAAGGAGGCTCGGGAGGGTAGTCGGCGGGGTCGTCAGAAGGCCAGCGAAGGTGCTAAGCCACGGGGCTATCATGGTGGGGTTGTCGTGGCGGGGCTAGGAGGACGAACGGGAGCGGAAGAAGGGTCGGAAGAGGAGTCATCGGCGTTAACCTTTAATACCAAGATGTTATGATCTTCGGTTTGAGATCTCGTAAGTGGTCTCGACGGCGGTGGGTTCGCCGGAGGAGGAGCTTCTCCCTTCCTTTTACTGGGAGGCGCAATAGTGGAGACGGGCAGGATGTGATCGCTTGGCGGAACAGAGTCGATCGCCTAGGTCGGCGGGATGGGGTTTTCGTGAGTTTAGAGAGAGAGAGAGAGAGAGATGAAGAGGGCGAGAGAAAGAGAGAGAGATTTTGGAATAATTCTTGCATAAAAGATAGGCCTAACCGACCAACTAAGCAGTTAAAAGATGCCCCCCATTTGGACTTAGACATATGGGGAAAATACAGAAAGTGTACTTTAAAAATTAACACAGCAAAAATAAAAATAGATGATGCTAGCAAACATCGTCACGCCACTGCCGCATGTGGACGCCTATGGTAGGTACGACCCAAGCCAACCAAAAAGGGTATAAATGATACTCTATAGCTCTCCGAAGAAGGTTTATATCAAAGGATGTTACCATTTTTGAATACACGCCCTATTACTCCGAAGAGGGAAAAATTATTAGATATCGTGAGAAGTCTAAAGAAGAGTGATATGATGCCACCTCTACCTGTGTTGATAGATGTGATTACTCTGGGTGCGTGGATGTTTTAGATAGGAAGGAAATTCCCACCAATGACCTTCGTGTATATAAAAGAAGGAAAAATCTTCAAGTCTGCTATAGGAGACAAAATAGAAATATTGGGCAAGGTCATACTCATGCTTCACCAGCCGCAGCCACTCCGCCATATCCAAACACCGGCATCACACAAGAGAACGCATCTGCTCTCCAAATTCATAGTGGTCATACTAAATATCCTATTGATAAATATGTTAGGTATCAATCTATCTCCATTCCTTGAAATCTTATCTTGCATCTTTTTCTTCTATTCATATTCCTAATAGTTTTTCAGAAGCTAGTTTGGATCCCCACTGGATGAAAGCTAAGGAGGAAGAGATGGATGCTCTCCAACGTCAAAAGACTTAGGAAATTGTCTCTATCCAGCATGGGCGTCACCACGTTGGGTGCAAATGAATATATACTACTAAGTTTTTCAAAATGGAACTCTTGGTAGATATAAAGCTAGATTGGTTGCAAAAGAATTTACTCAGATTGATAGAGTTGATTTCCAAGAGATATTTGCTCTTATTCCTAAACTGAATTTTGTTAGAAATTGTAGTCTATTGTGGCTCATAAATCTTGGTTTTTACACTAACTTAATGTACAAAATACCTTTCTCTACAGTGAATTAGAGAAAGAATCTATATGACTCCTCCATCGGGCATGGATGTTCCTAAAGGCATGGGTGTCGTCTTATAAAGGTCTTGTATGGCCTCAAACAATCTCCTTGTGCCTGGTTCACCAAGCTAAGTGACAAACTCCTGAATCTAAGTTTCTCTTGTTGTGTGTCTGACCACTATCCTCATATTTTATGTGGATGACATCATTATTAAAGGAACTGATGATCGTTGCATTACTCTTGTAAAAGGGAAATTGACATCTGCCTTTGAAATCAAAGACTTGGGTCTTCTTCGATACTTTCTTGGGATTGATATTGCTCGATCTGCCGGAAAGATTATGATCTCCCAACGCAAATACGTCTTAGATGTTCTCAGTGATGGTGGATATTTGGGAGTAAAACCAGTGGATAGTCCTGTGGACCCAATTTATGATATTCACAAGGATACCTCTCCAGATCTTGAGAGTAAATCAGAATTTCAACGCATCGTGAGAAAATTGATTTAATTGACTATTACCATACCTGATATCTTCTTTGATGTTGGCTTAGTGAGTCAATTCATGCAGTCTTGAAGTTCATCACTATCAAGAAGTTCTTCTAAATTTTAAATACTTAAAAAAGGACCCCAGAAAAGGCATTATCTTTCAAGAATATGGTCATCTTAAGGTTCACGGGTATTGTGAAGATGATTGGGTTGGTTTCTCCCCGGACAGAAGATTTACTGAGTGGATATTTTATCTTTGTTGGTGGCAATCTTGTGTCCTCGAGGAGTAAGAAACAAAACGTGGTTGCATGTTCCTCCACTGAAGCAGAATATCATGTCATTACCGTCACTACATGTGAACTGATTTGGGTTAAATCTATCTTGGGAGAAATGTGTTTCCTGTCCTTGAGGTCATTCACCTCCACTGTGATAATCAAGTTGTTATTAATATTGTCAAAAACCCTGTCTTCCATGAGAGAACAAAACACATTGAAATTGATTGGCACTTCGTGCGGGACAAAATTCAGGATAAAACTATTACTACGGTGTTTGTATCATCTGAAAATCAACTTGCTGACATACTCACCAAAGCTGTCTCTGGTAAATCTCTTCATTCATACTCCATCAGGCTTGGGATGTTGGATGCTTATGGTGTTAGCTTGAGGGGGGTGTTAAAATACAAGCTAACCTAGACTCATCGGGTGGTGACTATACCTCAAAATGTGGTTGAAGGGGCTTATATTGTGTCTGGCCCGTATGTGATCGCTAACAAGATAAAAACCCTAAAGGTATGCCCCTCTTCTCGCTGTTTCACCGCAGAAGAACACGCCGCGGTTCACCGCAGAAGAACACGCCGCGGTTCACCGCAGAAGAACACGCCGCGGTTCACCGCAGAAGAACACGCCGCGGTTCACCGCAGAAGAACACGCCGCGGTTAACACGCCGCGGTTCACCGCAGAAGAACACGCCGCGGTTCAAGAAGAACACGCCGCGGTTCACCGCAGAAGAACATGCCGCGGTTCACCGCAGAAGAACATGCCGCGGTTCACCGCAGAAGAACATGCCGCGGTTCACCGCAGAAGAACATGCCGCGGTTCACCGCAGAAGAACATGCCGCGGTTCACCGCAGAAGAACACGCCGCGGTTCACCGCAGAAGAACACGCCGCGGTTCACCGCAGAAGAACACGCCGCGGTTCACCGCAGAAGAACACGCCGCGGTTCACCGCAGAAGAACACGCCGCGGTTCACCGCAGAAGAACACGCCGCGGTTCACCGCAGAAGAACACGCCGCGGTTCACCGCAGAAGAACACGCCGCGGTTCACCGCAGAAGAACACGCCGCGGTTCACCGCAGAAGAACACGCCGCGGTTCACCGCAGAAGAACACGCCGCGGTTCACCGCAGAAGAACACGCCGCGGTTCACCGCAGAAGAACACGCCGCGGTTCACCGCAGAAGAACACGCCGCGGTTCACCGCAGAAGAACACGCCGCGGTTCACCGCAGAAGAACACGCCGCGGTTCACCGCAGAAGAACACGCCGCGGTTCACCGCAGAAGAACACGCCGCGGTTCACCGCAGAAGAACACGCCGCGGTTCACCGCAGAAGAACACGCCGCGGTTCACCGCAGAAGAACACGCCGCGGTTCACCGCAGAAGAACACGCCGCGGTTCACCGCAGAAGAACACGCCGCGGTTCACCGCAGAAGAACACGCCGCGGTTCACCGCAGAAGAACACGCCGCGGTTCACCGCAGAAGAACACGCCGCGGTTCACCGCAGAAGAACACGCCGCGGTTCACCGCAGAAGAACACGCCGCGGTTCACCGCAGAAGAACACGCCGCGGTTCACCGCAGAAGAACACGCCGCGGTTCACCGCAGAAGAACACGCCGCGGTTCACCGCAGAAGAACACGCCGCGGTTCACCGCAGAAGAACACGCCGCGGTTCACCGCAGAAGAACACGCCGCGGTTCACCGCAGAAGAACACGCCGCGGTTCACCGCAGAAGAACACGCCGCGGTTCACCGCAGAAGAACACGCCGCGGTTCACCGCAGAAGAACACGCCGCGGTTCACCGCAGAAGAACATGCCGCGGTTCACCGCAGAAGAACAAGCCGCGGTTCACCGCAGAAGAACATGCCGCGGTTCACCGCAGAAGAACATGCCGCGGTTCACCGCAGAAGAACATGTCGCGGTTCACCGCAGAAGAACATGCCGCGGTTCCTCGCAGAAGAACATGTCGCGGTTCCTCGCAGAACATGTCGCGGTTCCTCGCAGAAGAACATGCCGCGGTTCCTCGCAGAAGAACATGACGCGGTTCCTCGCAGAAGAACATGACGCGGTTCCTCGCAGAAGAACGTGTCGAGGTTCCTCGCAGAGAACGTGCCGAGGTTCTTCGCAGAAGAACATGTTGCGGTTCTTCAAAGAATAACATGCAGCGGTTCTTCGCAGATGAACATGTCGTGGTTCTTTGCGGAATAAAATGATGTGGTTCTTCGCAGAAGAACATGCCCCAATTCTTTGGAAAATTGTCTGTGGCAGTTCTTCAAAGAACTGCACCAGGCAGTTCTTCAAAGAACTGCACCAAGCAGTTCTTCAGTGAAACCATTAAGATATGATACAGAAAATGAGAAGTTTCAGTAAATTTGATGGAAAAATGAAGCGGCACCATTAAGATATGATACAGTTAATGGGCAAGAAAATGTTGGAATGCAGTACGCATAAATTACTTGACTATATTATTATTTAAACTGAATGTTAGGCGAGTGAATATTAATGTTTGTGTTAAGCACGAAATAGGGAAGAAGAACTAGATGAAGAAGAAGAAGATAGAGGTTAGGGTTTGGAAGAAGGAGAGGGAAATACCTTGAAATAATTCTTGCATCCTCCCCAAAAGAGAGGGGTCTGGGTATATATAACCCCGGACCCAAGGCCGGCGAACCAAGGGGGTCGGCCGGCCCCCATGGGGCTGAACCAAATATGGTTCAGCCCCCTTGAGCCGAAGTCTCTAAGAAGAGGGGGCTGAACCAATTGGTTCATCCCCGTTGTTGCCTTGCATACGCCGTTGCCGCCGCTTGTAATGTTGCTCAAATAGCCTAGCCTCGTCCGGAGGCTTAACATTCCCTTCCCCATCAAAAGCCAGCTTGTCCTCAAGGTGGTAATCGGGGTAAAGCTCCCAGAACTCCAGCAAGTCCACCCAAGTATTGTGCTCCACGGGGAGATCCTTCCATTTGACTAACAGCTCTGGACAGTACGTCGTGCCACGACGTTTCCACTTGATCAACAGTACATCTTCCGGAATTGGGCGAAGCTCGCCTCCACTAGTAGCCTCTGGCAGAACGGGAAAGACCGGAACAGCATCACCCAGCTTCCGCTTCAACAAGGAGACATGAAAGGTAGGATGAATCCGTGAGCCCTCGGGAAACGCCAAGGTGTACGCAACTGGCCCGACCCGCCGCGTGATCCGAAATGGTCAATAGTAGCGGGGTTCCAGCTTTTGATTTGTCCTCTGCGCCCCAGACAACTGTCGGTAAGGGCGAAATTTGAGGAAAACCTCATCCCCCACCTGGAACTCTCTCTCCGTCCGATGTCGATCCGCCTGTGCCTTCATACGATCCTGCGCCGCCCGAAGATTCTCACGCAAGATGGCGAGGGTCCGATCACGATCACGGAGTGCCCGATCAACTGCTGTCACTGCAGTACTGCCTGGCTCATAACTGCTCAAGGAGGGAGGTGACCGACCATAGACGACCTCAAAGGGAGTGAGTTTGCTAGCGGAGTGATACGAAGTGTTGAAGCAGTACTCCGCCCAATGTAACCAGCTGGTCCATGTCCTCGGCTCATCCATGACAAAGCAGCGCAGGTAAGTTTCCACGCCCCGATTTAAGACCTTCGTCTGCCCATCAGTCTGGGGATGGTGAGCCGTGCTGAAACGTAATGAAGTCCCCTGCAAACGAAAGAGTTCCGTCCAAAATCTGCCAACAAAAGTAGGGTCCCGATCGAAAATGATCGCCCGGGGAATCCCATGCAACCGAACAATCTCCCGAACAAATAAAGCCGCTACAGACTCGCCTGTGTAAGGGTGGCTCAGAGCAAGGAAGTGCCCATACTTGGACAACTTGTTCACCACCACTAAGATAACTGTTTTACCCTTCGACTTGGGCAGCCCATCGATGAAGTCCATAGAAACCGTATCCCAGATCTGAAGCAGAATCTCTAAGGGGGTGAGTAGCCCGGCTGGAGAAGTAGTCTCATATTTCTGCCTTTGGCACACATCACATTTCTGCACAAACTCCTGAATGTCACGGCGCATCCCCTTCCAAAATACATTTGCCCGAGCCCGCTGGAGAGTGCGAAGAATACCGGCGTGACCTCCCGTCGGCGACGAATGGAACTCATGCATCATCACCGTCCTCCAAGATGACTGAGCAGGAATGACCATTCGTCCCTGATAATATAGCCGGTCGTTTTATAAGTGATAACCTGGGGCTACCTCACGAGCCTGCCGCAGGTTCTCCACAATAACCCGTAACTCGGAATCTCGCTGCAACTCTTCCTGAATCTCATCCATCGACTCCAACTGTGGCATAGAAATGTGCGCCAAGGCCCCCTCTGGTAAGCGCGATAGGGCGTCAGCCACCCGATTGTCCTTCCCCGGCCGATACTCGATCTCATAATCATATCCCAACAACTTTGTGACCCACTTCTGTTGAAGGGGGGAAGAAATCCGCTGCTCCAGAAAGTGCTTCAAGCTCTGATGATTTGTCCGTATTTTAAAACGACGTCCCAGCAGGTATGGCCGTCATAGGGCCACCGCATGAATAACCGTCAGCATCTCCTTTTCATACACCGATAGTCCCAGTGTCCGTGGAGCCAAGGCCTTACTGTAGAAGGTGATCGGTCGTCCCTCCTGCATCAAGACCGCCCCCACTCCCACGTCGGAAGCATCCGTCTCCACCACAAACTCCTTAGTGAAATCCGGAAGTGACAGCACTGGAGTCGTCGTCATCGCCCTCTTCAGCGCCTGAAAAGCGGTCTCTGCCTCATCCTGTCACGAGAAAGCATCCTTCTGTAGCAGCTGCGTAAGTGGCCGAGCAATCTTCCCATAATCCCGTACAAAACGCCGGTAGTACCCAGTGAGGCCCAAGAACCCCCTCAGCGCCCGAATGGTCAGAGGTTGTGGCCAAGAAATCATACTCTCGATCTTTCGTGGGTCGGCCTTCACCCCGTCAGCTGAAACTAGATGCCCCGAGTACTCCACCTCCTGTTGTCCAAAAGAACACTTGGACCTCTTAGCATATAGCTTATGTTGTCGAAGGGTAGAGAAGACCTGAGCCACATGACGTAGATGATCCTCCACAGTAGCGATGTATATCAGAATGTCATCAAAGAAGATCAAGACGAAGTGTCGCAGGAATGGGCGAAAAATCTCGTTCATATTGGCCTGAAAAGTAGACGGTCCCCCCGTCAATCCATTCGCCATCCCTAAGAACTCATAGTGGCCGTCATGGGTCCTGAAGGCCGTCTTATGCACGTCTGCCTCCTTCATAAGAATCTGATAATAGCCGAATCGCAAATCCAGCTTCGTGAACCGAGTCGCCCCATTCAACTCATCCAACAGTTCCTCTATCACGGGAATCGGAAACTTGTCCTTCACGGTAACACTGTTTAAGGCACGGTAATCTACGCAAAAACGCCAAGATCCGTCCTTCTTTTTAACCAGAATAATCGGTGCTGAGAAGGAACTGGTACTAGGCCGTATAATGCATGCATCAAGCATCTCCTTCATACTGCGCTCGATCTCTGCCTTCTGCATGTGGGGATACCTGTAAGGACAAATGTTGGGCGGCTCCGCCCCGGTCTTCAACACAATCCGGTGATCACGGAATCGTGACGGTGGAAGTGTACTCGGCTCCTGGAAGATGTCATCATACTCCTCTACTAACGCCCGCATCTGGTCAGGAACCTCCGTCGGTCTATCCTCGTCAGACCTCACCCCCAACAGAACCGCCATCAGACTATTGGACTCCTCAAGCTGCTGTAGGCTGCGAAGGGAGATCTCTTTGACCGGAGAAGATCTGAGCCCTTTCAAACAGAACTGTCGCTCCCCTTGCAAGAATTTCATCGTCATCTGGTCCCAATCAAAAGTCACCCTCCTCAACTGTTGCAACCACTGCACTCCCAGCACCATATCTGAGCCCCGAATCGGTAAGAGATAGACATCCGTGCACCCCACATAGCCCTGCATCCGAAGCTCCATCGCCTTCAACACTCCCTGGCACTGTAATTTGCTGTCGTCCACAACCATAACCTGGAACGCAGCTCATGTGTCAATCACGTGCCCCACCTTTTGTGTCATATCTGGATAAATAAAATTATGAGTACTCCCGCTGTCCACCAGAATGGTCACCCTCTCCTGCCAAATCCTTCCCGCCAGCTGCATAGTAAGCGGAGGTGGATTGCACCCTTCCATGGCATGTAGGGACACACCCAACTCCGTCAAGTCTAAGTCCCCCCCCCCCCAGACTCCAACTCCTCCTCCGGAAACACGTCCTCCTCAAGCTGATCCTCCTGATACAACATAAAGACCTGGACCTTCTGGCACTTGTGACCTAGCGTGAATTTCTCATCACAATTAAAGTAAAGGCCCTTCTCCTTCCGTGCTTGTAACTCGTTCCAAGACAATCGTGTCACCGTCGGTCGGCCGGCCACTGGAGGCTCTCTCCTGGCCGTGGCCGGTGTAGTAGTATGCCTTGTCGTACTACGGGTCCGTTGCCTATTTAACCTTTCCTCTTGGATGCGCGCCAAGCTGATCGCGTGGTTCAGACTACGGGGCATGTAGGCCTGAACCTCATCGCGTAAGTGATCCTTATGTCCTGATACAAAACAGCTGAGGAGTGTCTTCTCTTCCCACTGTACCAGGTTGGCCAACTTCTCAAACTCCGTTCTGTACTCCATCATTGTACCCTTCTGACGTAGCTTCTGCAAAAGCGCCTCAAAGTCTTCAAACTCCAGAGGCCCAAACCGAGCCGTGAAGCCTTCCACAAATTCCTCCCACGGAACATACTCCCGTCCCCGCAAGAACCACTGTGTCCACTGAAAAGCGTCGTCCTCCAGATGGAAGGACGCTAGCTGCACCCACTGAGCATCTGGCACCTCCTGATAGCTGAAAAACAACTCAGCATTTTGTACCCACTCCAAGGCGTCGCCCCCATTGTACCGAGGGAAATTCATCCGAGTCAACTTGGGAGCCATGTACGGCCTTTAGACGCGTTCCCCCGCCATGCCTGGAAACTGTTGGAACTGTCCCGCCATCGGAGCCCCATGATGGAAGGGCCCCCCTTCTCCCCACTGCGCCCTTCTTTCAAATCCTGGTGGTTGCCCTCTTCCTGTCGGTGGGGGTAACAACCCATCCCGACCTTGCCTCCAAGGAGCGTGCTCAGTAAAAGTTCCACCCCTTCCGTCAACACCAGTTATGAAGCCGCCACCCCTGCCGGCCATTTCCAGGCTTTTCGGCACCAATCCGGCCCTCCCCGTGCTTGCCGCGGGAGATTCAGCCACTCCGAGGCCACCCCCGGCCATGCCGAAGCCACCCGGCCCAAATAAGCCCCCCTGATGGCTCGTCGGTCCAGATCCGAGCCCCACAGGGGCCGCTGCTGCCCATCTGACCCCGCTGGGGCCGCCTGCGAGATTTCCCGCCCCTCCGTAGCTCGCCGGGACAAACCCGATCCCCTGCATGCTCGCCGCCACCGATCCAGCCCAGCCACCGCCGGCAACTGCCGATCCGGGACCCTGCATATTTGTTGCTGCCGATCCCGACAAGCCGACGCCGCCCAAGGCCGATCCGGCCCCTCCGTGGTTCGCCGCACCGGATCCAGCCCCCGCCTGGATCGCAGCAGCCGATCCGAACCCTCCAGCTCCCGATCCGGCACTTCCCGCACCCGATCCGCCAAATCCGGGCATTTCCGGCCTAATTCCTGTAGATCCGCCCGGTTCCTCCTCCGCCACTGCCTTGCCCTTCAAGTTTTGCGCTAATAGCGTCATGATATCGTTCAAGCGGTCGTCGATTCGCTCTTCCAACCTTTGAGTGGATGTTTTGACATTTTCTTCGATGGCGGCTACCGAATCGGTAAGCCCCATCAAGTTCTCCTCTAGGGTTTCCAAGCGTCCATTCTCATCTTGCGAGCGTGTAGTCACCATGATGGAGGAAAGAATCCTCTGATACCAAATGTTAAGCACGAACTAGGGAAGAAGAACTAGAGGAAGAAGAAGAAGATAGAGGTTAGGGTTTGGAAGAAGGAGAGGGAAATACCTTGAAATAATTCTTGCATCCTCCCCAAAAGAGAGGGGTCCGGGTATATATAACCCCGGACCACAGGCCGGCCAACCAAGGGGGTCGGCCGGCCCCCATGGGGCTGAACCAAATATGGTTCAGCCCCCTTGAGCCGAAGTCTCTAAGAAGAGGGGGTTGAACCCATTGGTTCAGCCCTGTTGTTGCCTTGCATACGCCGTTGCCGCCGCTTGTAATGTTGCCCAAATAGCCTAGCCTCGTCCGGAGGCTTAACAGTTTGAAAAACTGGAACAAAAAGAATAGCAATAATCCATAGAAGTAGAATGAGTTAAATAACAGGAGTTCCACCAAAAGTTCCAATATCAGAACACAACTAGAACTCAACCTTACACTGGTTTTTAAATCACATTAAAGCACAAAGTGTTGACACGAAACCCATTACACACAAAATTAACTTACAATGACCATTTAAGAAACAAAACATGAATTTCTACATTTCAAACTAGGTTAAAACATAATAATCTTACAAGTACTATGAAATGACTCGGTAAAATATGAAGCATACAAACAAAATTCAATCCACATAACTATGATCATAATGATGTTGTTCCAAATCCTACAAGAAAAATGTCAAATTATGCTAGTCAATCAGCCGCAACAATATTTCTCCTCAGCTTATGAATATAAGAGGGACCAAGATCACCTAATAAGTGCACAACTAAAATTTAAAAACAGTGCAAGTAAAACAAATAATTGCAAAGATGATTGTTTGAAAAAGAAATTTAACTACCTTGATATGGCATCCATTAAAATTTGAGGCTTCAACCCAGCTTTTGATGGGTACAGTGGATATGGACATTTATGTATCTGCACATTCTTTTCTGACTCCTCAAGCACATCAATGTTATGCTCCCGCATTTCATAATGATCATTACAACGTAATTTTTTAACCTGCAGACAAAGCATCGTACCAAGTCCAAGTTTTATATTACACAAACAAATAATACTTATGTTGTAATGCACAGTTTGAGTTGGAACAGTATCTCATAATAAAGATGTTTAAAAATAAAATCTATCATGTGAAATAGTAATGAAGATCACAAAACGTTGCCTCTTTATATATCATGACAAGTAAAAATACAAATGTGAATAGGTCTGATATGGGAGGGGTCAAATAATTTGTAGAGTCTGCCTAGTCAGAAACCAACTGATGGTGCGCAACGCCTTACACGGGTCTATTCCCACAGGAAGCGGTAAACTACTACACATTCGGGCGATCCGAGCCCACAGTGCGTCCAAATGATCGTTCTGAGTCGTTTTGATATATTATTTTACGAGTGACAGGTATGAGGCTCCTCCCATACTCACCCACCCACCCTCATGCTCCCGTAGATGCGACGGGGAATGCAATTGTCCTTGAAAGTCCAAAACCTGGGGGCGTCCAACGTTATCGATGTTCTGGCAGAGCACTTTGCGGCGCAATGCCTGATGAGAATTTACTAATTGAGGAAACGGGCGAGCCTAGCACTGAGATTGAGGATGTCGTCATCGACAAGATTACGAACGTTGTAGAGGAGGGATGGGAGAGCGACGCTGAGAGATCGTAGGAGTTAGAAGTCTATTGTTGGCCGCACATTCATGGGCCTAATCCCTCTGGTCGAGCTGAACAACAGGGTCGCGGCCCGCACACCCCAACTCATCTCAGTGTGTGTTCGGTGCTACGGCATGTTGAGGTCAGGTCTCGAACCTTTTACCTCATTGATGTAAGCTCTTAACGCTTGCTCACATCACCAACTGATCCACAGATCAGTTGGTGATGAGGTCAAGTATTAAGTGTCCCTCATCAAGGAGGTAAAGGGTTAGAGGCCCGGCCTCAACATCCCGTAGTGCCGAGAGCACGCGTTGAGATGGGTTGGGGTGTGCGGGGCGCGGCCCTGTTGTGCGGCCCGACCAACCGGAATAGGCTCGTGAATAAGCGGCCCACGACATAATAGTGCACTTTTATGTTGTGGGTCGCTCATTCACGAGCCTAATCCCACTGGTCAAGCCACACAACAGGGCCACGGCCAGCACACCCCAACCCATCTTAGTGTGTGTTCTCGGCGCTGCGGGATGTTGAGGTCGGGCCTCGAACCTTTTACCTCATTGATGTAAGCTCTTAACGCTAGCTCACATCACCAACTGATTCGCAGATGAGTTGGTGATGAGGGCAAACGTTAAGTGCCTCTTACCAAGGAGGTAAAGGGTTCTCGTAGCACTTTTTGGATTCTTGTCATTTTCTTCTTGTTTTTTTAGGTTTAGGAAAGGATATTAGCACTAAGAGTATGTGAGTCATGAGTTGCACCTTTTGGATTCTCTAATTACAGCATCTACTACTACGTTTGATTGAAATAAGACGGTCACAAAATACAATACGCGGTTAGTTAATCATTCTTTTGGTATGATTACAGATCCGAATTGATTTAGCTTTAGTTATATTGTCAATTGAAAACGAGAGAACTACATTATTATTTTGCCCCACTCCTAAATATATGGGAGTGGGAAATAAGTACAGGGGTAAAGACGGTAAAGACGGACAAAATATAAAATAATGCAACATAACAAATACAGTATCTCCAACACTCCCCCATCAAGTTTGGAGTGTAATGTTAGTCATGCCCAATTTGCCCAATATCTTGTCAAAGGAGCACTGACTCGGCACTTTAGTAAGCAAATCTGCAAGTTGCTAGTTTGATGGGACAAAGAGGGTACATACCATGCCCTTTATTATGTTCTCTTTAATGAAGTGTTCGTCGATCTCCACGTGTTTATAACGATCATGTTGGACTGGGTTGCGGGAAATGCTAATAGTGGCTTTACTATCACAATAGATTCTGAATGGACCACCGCACTCCACACCCGAGTCCCTCAAATCGACTGAATTCATAACCCTTCGCATACCCCAAGCGCCATAGCCCGGAACAAAGCCTCAGTACTAGATCTGGCTACGAAATATTGTTTCTTGCTTCTCCAGGTCACCAGATTGTCCCCAACAATGGAGCAATATCCTGATGTAGATCGTTGATCATCAATAGAACTTGCTTAGCCTGCACATGTGTAAACTTCTGTCGTTATTGCCTTGCTGGGAGTAAACAGTGTGCCTTTGCCTGGAGAGGATTTGAGATACCTCAAGACTTTGTATGCAGGATCAAGGTGATGTGATCTCAATCAGTGCATGTATTGGCCAAGAACACCCACAACATAAGATATGTCCGGACGAGTATGAGAGAAATAGATAAGTTTCTCCACAAGTCGTGGAAACCTGGTATGTCATCAACCATTTCTCCATCATCTCTACCAAGCTTGTGATTGGCTTAGATTGGGGTGTCAGCGGGTCTACACCCAATCATTCTAGTTGTTTCCAATAGATCAAGAATGTATTTCTTACCATGTCTGCATTTGTAACACTCCTTCCCAGTTTACAAAAATCAGTCGTCCGGCCGGGTCAGCGATATAAAGAGAACTAGAAAACAGTATTAAAATAGTACACAACAGGTATAAAGAAAAATACTGAGAATTTTAAAACTTACAACGGAAGCTTATGAAAAAAACTAAGGGTAACCACATACCTTTAAAAGCTGGATTCACAGAGCCACTAAACATGAAATGAGATGAAAGAACTGAAAATCTGAAGTACATAATAAGTCTGATACATGATATTCAAAACATTTACATGATACAGTATTCAAGGCTACAAGTGTATACTGAAAGGAAAGAAAATTGAAAAGAAAACCAACTACAAACTGACACCACAAGGACGCTCATCCTAGGCGTAGTTTCCCACCTGGGTCACCTGTAAAAACATTGCCAACGAGGGGTCAGAGTAAGGAAAAATAACTCCTAGTGACATTAAAACATTTTCTTTAATGATGAATGCATGCCTTTGAAAAATAGTTTTGTTCATTAAAAACTTTTATGCTAGATGTTAAACATGTCTTTACAACGTTTCCTGGTCAACACACACATTCGTTCTATGTTCATGAACTCTCATTTTATTTACTCAAGTCCCGGCATTCACTACCTAGTGTATTGTCTCACGTCAGGTCTATACTAGAGTTATAGGCGGCTTCTAATCTGCACTTTTACTTGGAAGGCTCTAGGCAGAGTAGCTCCTAACGCGCAACTGAAAACTGGCGACCCGAGACCATCTTACGAACTTAATTGTTCTAGTGTCGCGCGGACACGGTCTCGAATTAACTGTCTCAAAGGGAAATCAACTCATAAGCCTCTACTACTCATAGGATACCATTTGCTTTATGAGAAAAGGTTGTGTGCATCTACCAAGCACGAGAAGACTTGTGTGTGCTTATTGACCCTTTTTTTTGGTCTAACGCTACTCTGATTGGGACATCTCTTTTGGTATACTACTGAGCGACCCTTGATTTTCTTGTGGTCGGCTAGAAGGGACGTTCACGCCCTTAATTGGACAAATTCCAAACTTACGTACACGAGTAAAGGTTTCGTACCTAACGTTAGTATTCATGATCTGACTACTCGGGCCTGGAAAAGGGTGTTATCCTCCACAAATTCCGTGACCGTTTTCCTACCGCCACACTTTTTTATGCATGGTTATGATGCTTATACGAAACTTACAAATGTGTACATAAAATAATTTTCTTGATACGTCTAACTAACAGGGATTAGATTTCCTTACAGTGGTGGTGTGGCGCTCATACACTCGGCGCGGTGACATTTGCTTTTCCGACAAAAATCTGACTACTGCGGACTTCCGGAACCTTGCCCCGAGGCCACCAAAAATCTGCAATCCAAGACAGACCTAAAATACACATTTTTCCCTTTAGGGTTATCGGTAAAGAAATCTCAAAATGGCTAGGATAAACAAAAGAAAAACCAACATAGTGTAGTACCTCTACGTGAGAGCGATGAATACTCACAACACGACCAACTCCAGATTTCCGGTGGATCTAGAACTCCAATCCCTAATTAGGGCAAGAGGAATATGAGAAGAAAGTTAGAAAAAACTTTCAATGAAGGATTTTCACGAAAAAATGAGGACAAGTGAGGAACTAAACTCACCGGGACCAAAATGTTGCCCTTGCACCCTTGACTTCAGCCGATTAGGGTTGAAACCGGCTCTCCTACAGCAAAGGAATAGAGGAGAGAACTCATCGGCGCCCGTAGAGGAAGGAGGAAGGGTCGCTCTGAGAATCGGAGGGGGAACAGCGTCAGCAAGGATGCGAGAGGCGGAGCGCACGCTGGGTAGCGGGAGGCGGGGCACGCGGCTTGCGGGAAAAACGAAAATCGGCGGAGTTCTTGCGGTTTTTCTCCCGTGAAAATGGTTACTTGCTTTTAGGTTTACGGGTTGCGGGATTTAAGAACCGGCAGGGTGCGGTTTTTATAACCGCCACCCTTTTCCCACCCAAAGAGATGAGATTTGCTATACGCAACCCACTCTTAGAAGGTCACTCCACATTAACCCCTTTATGAAAATAAAAATTTGCTGCGCTTCGCTACTAAATTAAAATGCGGCACATGATACTTACGACTGACATAAATCACTAATCAACGAATGCGATTTTTAAGCATACTAACATTATACCTCGACGACGCGCTGCCTCGATCACAATCCTTCGCGATTTGACCCTACAATTTAAATAAATTTTGCGTCAGATTACGGATGTTACAAATCTCCCTCCTAATAAAAATTTTTGTCCTCGAAAATTGTAACCATACCTGAATCAAAGAGGAACGTATAATCTGCATTACTCCTAAGCTCGTCCTCTCACTCCCAAGTATACTCTGGACGGCCACAGTTCATCCAAAGGATTTTGACCATGTGAATCTCTCTATTCCTGAGCTTCTGTATCTTTGAATCCACAATTCTGAATGGTCTAATCTCAATACTAAGATCTGTCTCGATTGGTGCTTCCTCGGTACTGATGATCTGACTGGAATCTCTGACTGCTTTGCTCGGGTAGGAGACGTGGAATACATCATGTACAACACTCATATCCTCAGGTAAGGATCCCCTATATGCAACCTCACCAACTCGTTCCAGTACCTCAAAAGGACCAACGAATCTGGGACTCAGTTTCTTCATCTGTGTATTTTAGAGACTCCTCTGACTGGTCTGACCTTCAGATAAACGTAGTTTCCAACCCTGAACTCTACTGACATGTGCTTCTGATCATGATACTTGGCATGACGATCCTGAGCTGTCTTCATACGCTCTTGAATGAGCTTGATTCTGTCAGTGGTCTTATCAATCCATGATTTCCTGATGGTAGACCTTTCTTCACTTTCAGCTCAACACAACGGTGTCCGACAACGCCTACCGTAGAGAGCCTCGAACGGTGTCATCCCAATACTAGTCTGAAAGCTGTTATTGTAGGAGAATTCTACAAGGGTGACATACTTCTCCCACTTCCCTCCAAAGTCCAGTATGGACATCCGTAGCAAATCTTCCAAAGTCTTATTGGTGCGCTCAGTCTGTTCATCTGTCTGGGGATGGAAAGCGGTGCTGAAATGTAACTTGGTGCCCAACCGTTCTTGAATGTATCTCCACTCCTTGGAGGTAAACCTGTCATCACGGCCTGAAACAATAGTCTTGGGAACACCGTGAAGTCGAACTATCTCGTCTATGTAAAGTTGTGCCAGTTTCGGACCTTGATCCATCTTCTTAAAAGGAATGAAGTGGGCGACCTTAGAGAGCCGATCCACAATAACCCATAAGAAATCATTCCCACTCTGCGATCTCGGAACACCATGGATGAAATCCATGGATATATCCTCAAAAGTCCACTCAGGAATGGGAAGTGGTTGTAACTTGTCTCCAGGCCTTTGCCACTCGGCCTTAACTAGCTTGCAAGTCTCGCACTTCCCTACATATTCAACAACATCACCTTTCAAGCCTGGCCACCAGACTACCTTCTTGAGATTTGCATACATCTTCGTGCTTCCCGGATGTATAAAATATCTGGAGTTATGTGCCTCAAACTTCGGGAATACACACCCTGTCATCATGCAATAATAAATCGTCCTGAAAAGAGAATCTCTCCTTCTGACCTGTCTACGCCGAGATCCAAAACTCTGTCATCCTTAGATCCAAGGGTAAAGCTGTTCTGATTTTATCCTTGATGTCATATGTACTCTCCATCCAACTCAACCTTGCAGAACCAAAACTAAAACGTGGCACAACGATGATGTCCAGTCTCTTCAGTTCCCACACCAACTCCTTCTGCTGAGTGAGAAGGGAAAAACACGAACCTCTACGGCTAAGGGCATCAACTACAATGTTCGCCTTTCCCGGGTGGTACTGAATGTCTACGTCGTAGTGCGATAGGAACTCTAACCATCTGCGTTGCCTCAAATGGAGCTCCCGTTGATCAAAGATATACTTGAGGCTCTTATGATCAGTGAAGATCTCGCAATGCACTCCATAGAGATAGTGTCTCCAAATCTTAAGAGCATGGATGACCGCTGCAAGGTCCAAGTCATGCACGGGATAGTTCCTTTCATGCACCTTTAACTGTCTCTAGGCGTAGGATATGACTTTTCCATGCTGCGTGAGGACACAGCCCAAACCCTGACCTGACGCGTCACTATAAATTTGAAATCCATCGGGCCCTGATGGTAAACTCAAGATCGGTGCGGTCACCAACCTGCCCTTCAAGTACTCAAATGCCAACTCGCACTCAACTGTCCAATCAAAGCCCTTACCCTTCCTGGTGAGGGAAGTCAGTGGTAAGGCTATATTTGAGAAGTCCTTGATGAATCTCCTGTAGTAACCAGCCAGACCCAAAAAGCTACGAACCTCTGAGACTGTCGTCGGCCTCGGCCAATCCTTAATGGCATCTATCTTCTTTGGATCAACACTAACCCCTTTCTGACTGAAGGCATGGCCTAAGAAAGCAATCTCTAGAAGTCAGAACTCACACTTTGAAAACTTGGCATACAGTTTGTTCTTCCTGAGGGTGCTCAATACAATCATGAGGTGAGTAGCATGATCTTCTGCATTCTTTGAGAATACCAAAATATCATCTAAAAAGACGATAACAAAACGGTCCAAGTACTCCCGAAATACCCTGTTCATCAGGTCCATAAATACTGAAGCGGCATTGGTCAGCCCAAAAAGCATGACTACGAACTCGAAGTGCCCATATCTGATACTGAAGGTCGTCTTCTAAACATCCACGTCCCGAATCCTTAACTGATGGTAGCCCGACCTCAGATCTAACTTTGAGAAAGTGCACGATCCCACCAACTGGTCGAATAAATCATCCAATCCTGGGAATCGGATACTTATTCTTTACTGTCAGTTTGTTCAATTCACGGTAGTTTATGCACGGTCTCAGACTACCATCCTTCTTCTTCATAAAAAGTACTGGAGCACTCCAAGGTGAAGTACTAGGGCGTATAAAGCCCAAGTCAAGCAACTCCTGCAACTGGCTCTTTAATTCCGCTAGTTCTCTTGGAGCCAGGGAGATTTGGCTACCGGTGTAGCCCCAGGCTATAGGTCTATCGAAAACTCAATCTCTATCTGGAGGGGCACCAGGGAGCTCTTCCGGGAAGACATCGAGGAAATCCTGCACCACTGGTACCTCTGACAAGACATCCTTAACCTCCCCATTCATCAATACTAAAAAGGTTTAACAACCCTTCTGATGCACCTTCTAGCTTGGACTGAGGAGATGATCATCTTCACGATTCCCTTAGGGCCCTGGAAGGTAAACGCAGTCTGGTTGGGGCCTTGAAACTGTATCTTCTTCTCCCTACAGTCAATCCTGACATTGACTGCCGAAAGTCAGTCCATTCCAAAGATCAGGTCAAAACCTGCAATAGGAAGCAGCAAGGCTTTTACAATAATCTCGGTATAACCAAACTGCACCGGTACCCTGCACTTATCTCTGGTCTGCAGAAGGGATCCTGTCACGACCCGTCTCAATAAGATCAGAGTGTGCTTCGGGCGGGTCGTGATGCCACAAGCATGCAGAGAGGCACCATGTCTGCTAAGGCGCAACCAGAAATTCTACAACTAGTTTTTAAATTTGCTATTTTTGAAAAATATTTTAAAAGGTTTAAAATTGGTACGGAAGTCATACATAAATAGTAAAAAAAATTGTTGTGCATGCATTTCTTTTATAAACATTAAGTCACAAGCAGTACTGAAACTAAATGAATGCAACTAAGTCACAAAGGTAAAAATATCATAAGTGAAATAAACTAGTACAATGCTTCACCCTACAAGTTGTCCTCGATACAAGAAAAAATTTCTGACGATAACTAATACACGAATAGAAAAAAATCCAACAGTAACTAAAACAAATACATAGAGCCTGCTGATACATTAAGCAAAATGAAACCTCCAAGCAAAGTTGTAGCTAGAATAAGAAAAACTCAGGAACCAGACGACGTAATCACGAAACCTAAGGCAAATCCAAACAGAAGGAAAATGCCTCAGAACAAGAAAACACATAAAGATTCAAATTAATAACTTGCACAAAAGTAAGCAGAGGAAACAAGAGTTCAGTGAACTAATTTTATACGCAGCAACCTATTACCAGACAAGTAACCATGTCTAACAAGATGTTTTTACTTTACTAGCTTACTCTGGAGTTTAGCCTAGCTGCAATACTATAAGCAGAATACATTGAAGGGTGAAGGTATTGTCATTTGGTATACAGAATTCTAGTGTATGAATTGATGCAACGCTTATCAACAACGGTGCTTGCAATGGTCGTGAATTGGTTTCTGTTACCAATTAGTCGGGAGCTCGATTCAACGCGTTACACTAAACCAACACTCTCCTCTCAATGTTTGTCTAAGGTATTCAACAAATCTCAGGGATTCATAAATAATTTGAACAAGTTATTAATTAGACGATTCCAGTCTACGATGGGCTACTTCATAATAAAAGTGAAGTAAATTAGATCTCATGTTTGCAAGCGAGAGAAGTGTTTCTACTTGTCTTAAGGTGATTTCGAAAATGCTAGTGACAGCTAAGTGGCGCAAATGAGGTGAGAAGCTCGAGCTAAACCTAATCAAGATCGAAATGCATTTTAAACAAGATTTCTACACTTACACATGTGTTTGATATTCGCACCACACAACAGGAGAGGGGTTTAGAAATATACCTCCCTCAAAAGTGAGGGGAGAAGAGACTACCGCGAGGGATCGGAAGTTTTGGCGGCGTTTGGAAGCAAAAATCCATAATTCGGAGAGGGCTTGGAGCGATTCCACCACCTAAATCCGAGGACACGCACTGGAAAACACACAAATCTGGGATTAGTGGGTTATACGATGGACATATGTTGGATCGTCCAAAAACCCTAGATCAGAGAGCGAAAAATAGCGTAAAAAAATTAGGGCAAACTGAAAACGAGAGTTAGGCGGGGTTCCTTACCCAAGGAGACCAGATCTGGGCTCAGAAATCAACGAAGAGGGGTTTTGAGCGAAACCCTAGGAGTCCCTCACGAAATACACCGGCCGAAACAAGGAGGAGCTAGGGTTACCGGAGAAGAAACGATGTTCTTGCCCTCACTGGCCGGAGAAGGAGAAAAAGGAAGGGAGAAAGTTGTCAGCCCCTCCCTTTGATGCAGCTGGCCAAGAGAGGAAGGGCTGATGCGCGATTTGCCGGGCAAGGGGAGCGCCGGAGGCGACGGGGAAGCAAGAGGAAGAGGCGTCGGGCCTGGAGGGGGGGTTCGCCGGCCACTGGAGGCGGAGGAGGGGGCTGTCGGGCGCTCGGGAGGCGGAGACAGTGTCGTCAGGGGCGAAGGAGGCGGGATCGAGATGTTTTTCTGCGGGATGTGGTATTTGGACCGGGGGAAGGGCTCGGGTTATAAGCTTTTTTTAGTCTTTGTTTAATATATATATATTTATTATTATTATTATTATATTTATTATTCTTATATTATGGGTTGGTTACAGATCCATTCGGCATCATGACCTCCAGCGATATTGTCTCTGGTAAGGCTTCTAAACTCAGCTTACGCACTAGAGATTCTGCGATAAACGAATGCGAGACGCCCGTATCAAACAGAATCTTGAAGGGTAAATTATGAATCATAAGTATGCCTACATGAATGATTTACAAAGGATGATGAGAGTGTCACTACGAAGGATTAAATAAAATTATTAGTAAGTTAAACACTTACCCGTCACTACATCCTCCTGATCCTTTGCCTCATATTGGTCAAGCTCATACGCTCTGGGCTGCACTAAATCTCGACCCTGTTGTGGCCTCCCGTCAGTGATCATCAACGTTTTGCCCTTGTCTACTCTGCTTGAGCCACCAACCTCGAACTTCGACTGCAGGAACGAATTACATTGATCATTTACAGTAATAACATAAATACAATGAATACAACTAGGCTTCGTTTACTTGATTCGCACCAACTTCCTGACAGTAGCGAGCTATGTGTCCAGGTTGTCGGCACTTGTAACACACGTCTGCGCTGGACAAACACTCTCCTGGATGGTGACGCTGACACTTAGGGCAAGGGGGGTAGTCCTTGCTCTTGTCTCCAGACTGAACACTCTTCTTAGCATAAGGCTTTTGTTTCTTGTTCTAGTTCTTACCCTGGTCATTCCTGCTCTGCTGCGGATGATGCGAATCCTGAGACCGCTTCGTGCGAAAACTGTTTCGCTTCTGTACCTTATGCTGATCAGCCTCCAACCTGCGAGACGTATCCACTAAGCTCCTGTAGTCAGCGTTGACCATGGTCATCAACGGCTACCTCAACGAGTAACGCAAGTCATCTACAAAGCGGTTGCACTTCTCAACCTGATCTCACTGCATCACGCCTATATAACGAGCCAGATGGGTAAGTTCTCGCTCGTACTCAGTAACGGTCTTGTCCCCCTGGTAGTGTCTAAGATATTTCTCCTAGAGACCTCGTTGTGCGGAAGGAGGCACGAACCAATTTGCAAGGGCTCTAAAAAACTCGTCTCACGTAAACATATCTGTTGTACGACCTGGCCAAAGAGCATGGTCATACCATTTATAATGAACGTATCACTTCCTAAAATAAGAGGAAATTTTCTCGACGCTTTACCTGCAAGGTCTGTAAAGGCATGCATAACATCTAGCATAATGGTTTTTAATGAACAAAACTATTTTCTAAAGGCATGCATTCATCATCTAAGAAAATGTTTTAGTGTCATTAGGAGGAGTTATTTTTTCTTACTCTGACCTCTCGTGGGCAATGTTTTTACAGGTGACCCAAATGAGAAACTACGTCGATGATGAGCGTCCTTGTCGTGTAAGTTTGTAGCAGGTTTTCTTTTCAGTTTTCTTTCCTTTCAGTATACACTTGTAGCCTTGACTACTGTATCATGTTAATGTTTTGAATATCATGTATCAGACTTATTATGTACTTCAGATTTTCAGTTCTTTCATCTCATTTCATGTTTAGTGGCTCTGTGAATCCAGCTTTTAAAGGTATGTGTTTACCCTTATTATTTTTCATAAACTTTCGTTGTAAGTTTTAAAATTCTCAATACTTTTCTTTATATCTGTTGTGTACTAATTTTAATATTGTTTCCTAGTTCTCTTTATATCGCTGACCCGGTCGGACGTCTGATTTTTGAAAACTGAAAATGGGTGTTACAAATTGGTATCAAAGGGAAATCAACTCTCAAGCCTCTACTACTCATAGGATATCATTTTCCTTATGAGAAAAGGTAGTGCGTCTCTACCAAGAACGAGAAGACTTAGGTGTGTTTACTGACCCTTTTTTTGGTCTAACGCTATTCTGCTTGGGACATCTCTTTTGGTGTACTACTGAGCGACCCTTGATTTTCTTGTGGTCGGCTAGAAGGAACGTTAACGCCCTTAATTGGACAAATTCAAAACTTATGTACACTGGTAAAAGTTTCGTACCTAACGTTAGTATTCATGATCTGAATACTCGGGCCTGGAAAAGGGTGTTATCCTCCACTAATTTCGTGACCGTTTTCCTACCGCCACACTTTTCTATGCATAGTTATGATGCTTGTACGAAACTTACACATGCGTACATAAAATAATTTTCTTGATACGTCTAACTAACAGGGATTAGGTTTCCTTACAGTGGTGGTGCGGCGCTCGTACACTCGGCGCGACGACATTTGTTTTTCCGACGAAAATTTGACTACTACGGACTTCCGAAACCTTACCCCGAGGCCACCAAAAATCTGCAATCCAAGACAAACCTAAAATACACATTTTTCCCTTTAGGGTTATCGGTAAAAAAATCTCAAAATGGTTAGGGTAAACAAAAGAAGGACAAACATAGTGTAGTACCTCTACGTGAGAGCGATTAAGACTCACAACGCGACCAACTCCAGATTTGCGATAGATCTAGAACTTCAATACCTAATTAGGGCAAGAGGAATATGAGAAGAAAGTTAGAAAAAACTTCCAATGAAAGATTTCCACGAAGAAATGAGGACAAGTGAGGAACTAAACTCATCGGGACCAAAACGTTGCCCTTGCACCCTTGACTTCCACTGGTTAGGGTTGAAACCGGCTCTCCTACAGCAAAGGAAGGGAGGAGAGAACTCATCGGCGCCCGTAGAGGAAGAAGGAAGGGTCGGCTCTGAGAATCGGAGGGGGAACAGGCGTCAGCAAGGATGCGGGAGGCGGAGCGCACGCTGGGTAGCGGGAGGCGGGGCACGCGGCTTGCGGGAAAAACGAAAATCGGCGGAGGAGTGCTTGCGGTTTTTCTCCCGTGAAAATGGTTACGGGCTTTTAGGTTTACGGGTTGCGGGATTTAAGAATCGGCAGTGTGCGGTTTTTATAACCGCCCCCCTTTTTCCCACACAAAGAGGTGAGATTTGCTATACATAACCCACTCTTAGAAGGCCACTCCACATTAACCCCTTATGAAAATAAAAATTTGTTGTGCTTCGCTACTAAATTAAAATGCGTCACACGATCCTTACGACTGACATAAATCACTAATCAACGAATGCGATTTTTAAGCATACAAACATTGTACCTCGACGACGCGCTGCCTCGATCACAATCCTTCGGGATTTGACCCTACAATTTAAATAAATTTTGCGTCAGATTACGGATGTTACAGGATCTGGCCACCTCGATGCCAAAAAAATATTTGAGTCCAAAGATCCATCAATTCGAACTCCTCTGCAAGTCTAGATTTTAAGTTCTCAATCTCCTCTGTTCTTCATGTTCCTGCATTTACTCAAAATCTTTTGTTTATTAGTCATTTGACTAACTCTATCAACTGCACAGTAATTTTTTCTCCTTCCTCTAGTATTTTTCAGAACCTGAAGACGGGGACAGTGATTGGCTCTGGTAGATTGTGTAATGGGTTATATGTGTTCGACCCTTCCATCTCATCATGTTTCAGCCTCATCCAGTCTCCAAAGGTTCATCATGTTGATCGGCTCTCTGATTTAGATGTCTAGCACTGTCGTCTTGGCCATCCCCCTATCTCTACTATGAAGTTTTTGCTTCCTACTATATTTCTTGCTTGGCTTAATGTTTTTTATTGTGATGTATGTGAACTTGGTAAACATCATCATAGTTCTCTTCCTCATATGTTTCGCATAACTTTGTTCTCTTTGCCCTTATTCATACTAATGTTTGGGGTCCTGGTCCTACTGCGTCTATTTTTGATTGCTCCTGGTTTGTTTTGTTTATTGATTGTTACTTTCGTTGTACTTGTGTATATTTGATGAGGCATAAAAGTGACGTGTTTTCTCTTTTTCAATGTTTTCATAAGATGGTCACTTCTCAGTTTAGTGCTACCATTAAGGTGTTGCGTAGTGACAATGGTCATAAGAATATTGACTCTCGTTTTGAGAAATACCTGAGTGATCTTGGTATTGTACATCAAACTTCATGTACTTACACTCCAGCTCAAAATGGGTTGCGGATCGCAAAAATCGACACCTCCTTGAGATTTCCAGATGTCTCCTTCTCAGAATGAACCTCACGAAATATTATTGCGGTGATACAGTCCTCATTGTTGCCTACCGCATCAATCCCAAGCCTCCTTAAGAACCCTAAGGTGCTAATACCACGTTGTTGATTGAAAAAGAGAACTACATTATTATCCGACACTACTCAAGAATATAGGAGTGGGAAATGAGTACAGGTGGCGGAGATCAGCCCAAATCAGGTCGACGCAAAAGTGTCTGACGCCGCACCCGACCGGACCTCTATCGGCCCTGAGTTTTGCATTGTGTCATTTTGCAATTCGAGTTTTGTATTTGTATTTTTTTGTGAAATATATATATATACATAAACTTATAATATATATATATAAGGTTAATATGGAAAAAATTATATATATACACATATAAATATATATATATATACTAACATCTTCGAACGGGCTCCGCCCGTTCTCGATGCGTCGCTGCGGGCTTCGCCCGCAACCAAGCGGGCTTCGCCCTAGCCCTCGGCGGGCTTCGCCCGCACCCGAAGCGCGCCCCCCCCCCCGGTACCTGAACAGGCGTTGAGTGCAGACTCAACGCATGTTCAGGCGTTGAGTGCAGACTCAAATCTGCGGGCGTTGAGTGCAGACTCAACGCCGCGGGCGTTGAGTGCAGACTCAACGCCGCGGGCGTTGAGTGCAGACTCAACGCCGCGGGCATTGAGTGCAGACTCAACGCCTGCGGGCGTTGAGTGCACACCGGGGCCCGCCTGCTGGCCCCACCCCCCTCCCTTAGGCTTCTGCATGCTGGCCCCACCCCCCTCCCTTTCGCTTCCGCCTGCCCGCGCCAATTCCCGACGTCGCCGCAGGCGGAGCCGGCGGCTGCTTGACCGGTGACCACCGGCGAGTTCGTCGGGGCCCAACGAACACGCCGGGGGTTCTCCGGTGGCGAGCCAGAGCCACCCTCCTCTGAAACTTCCTGCAGCACGGCGCCCTTCTCGGCCACCGGCGGCGGAGCCTCCGGCGGCCTGCCCGGCGCCCACCGGCGGGTTCGCCGGCCTCCGGCGAACCCGCCGGGGGTTGTCCGGCGTCTCACGGGCAGGGCCACCGCCGGCGGTGGCCCTGCCCGGTCGCCGCCGGACAACCCCCGGTGGGTTCGTTGGAGGCAGGCGAACCCGCCGATGGGCGCCGAAAGTGCGGAAGGCGGAAGCGGGGGTATCGGGTTTTTTCGGAGATGAACAGTGCCAACCTTCGGAGGAAATGTTATAGGCAGTTCTTTTCTTTTGTATCCAATGGCCCATATTTGCAGATGCTTGATCAGACGGTTCCTATTCATTTGTTGGTGTGATTCAAGATATGTATATTGGTTTATATGATAAAGATAAAGTTATTATCTATTAGGTTACAAAGCCGGTTCAGGTTTCAGGCTGGGCAACTGTTCATCTTCTCGAATTCAACAGTTCAGGCAGCTAGGGCTCGGCTTTTCAGCCCCGACATTGCCGCTACCCGCAGGAGATGCTCGCACGATGTCGTCTAGAACACCCCACCTCGCGTTTCAACCGACCACGATCCAGAGGCGTCCACGTGCGATTGAGGAGTGCCACATTCAATCTACCCGGCGATTGCAGCTCCATATCCACGATTGTTCTGTCATGGTCGCACCTTCAAGTTCCGTTGGTACCTGTTTTCCTTTTATTTTTTGAATCCCTATAAATAGGGATCGTTGTATTTTTTTACTGATGGTGATTGATGAATATATGAATGTAATAAGAGTTCGCTTCCGGTGATTCTTGTAGTTGAGAGATAGAAATTAGGTTGAAGTTCATTCAAGTGTTTGGCTTGCTCTGTTATTTTTTCCCATGGAGAATGTTAGGGATGATGAACAGTGGTTTGTTTAACATAAGCTTGTTGCTTCGATTATAGATAAGAATGATCTTAAGTTTGTTGAATGCTTCCTTAAATAGATGTTGTTAGTTGGAATGAAATTGTTATCTAACCTCGTTGGTCTCGTGTACAATTCCATGGAGAAATTGGAGATTGGTGTTTACCTTTGTTTTCCGGTGGGGAGCCCTATTGGAGGAACCTGTGAGTGCCATGAGTTCTTCCATGGAGCAATTTTAGTGTTTTGCGTTAGTGAATAGAGTGATTTAAGATTGGTAGTCTTACTTCTTTGTGAAGAGTTAATTTCTCGTGTTTAGAGGTTTCGTGGATTCACTTGTGTGAGAACAAGTGAATTTTAGGTTGTTAGTTTGTGACTTCCTTACTCTATTGAGTATTTGAGATTCCGTGGAACCACTTTCGTGTGAGAGTGAGTAAAATTTCTCTTTGGTGCCCGTGTGCGATAGCGGCCGACCTCGGAGCGAAAGATCGAAGGTGAAGAGGAATTCCTCGCGTGATCGCCTTCGACTTCGATTGCGGAAATACACCACTTTCCGTGGGTAATTGTTTCTTTCTTCTCATGTGTGTCTGTGTCTATATATTTTCTCGTAGGATAATAGATTCATTGTTGGTTTTCGCCCGAATCTTGTCGGCGAACGCTACGTCAAAAACTCCAAACGAAAACGTATTTGGAGTTCACGATTTCTATTCTTCTACAACAAGGGGAACGGAATGAAAGTTGCAAACTGCCTTTTCCGAATTTAGAATTGAACTATTTTTTAAGAAAATTCAACTTTACAAAAAACAAATGTTGTTTAATTTCATAAAGTCTGCGCAATCCCCGCTCAAATAATGTTTCAAAATCCATATTTTATTGCACGCATTTAGGGTTTCCCAGAAATAGCCGACAGGCGCGCAAACCTTGTGCATCGTCCTGCATTAACAGGGGTAAAGACAGTAAAGACAGATGAAATATAAAATAACGCAACATAACAAATACAGTATCTCTAACAAGTTCATTACAATATTTGGGGTTCATCTAGAACTCATTATCGAAGTGATATTTCACCTCACCTTCTTTAGCTGCAGTATGGTGAATAAAGGATAGATTTGAGGCTAAGTGGCATAAGGAAGGGATATGACATCTCACCAATGTGACTCCCAACCAGCAAGCTTGGAGTGAGCTCGTCCACCATGGTTTGGCAATGCAAGTGAAGCTTGATAAATACCGAGTCTATTCATTGAACTAAACTGGGTGACATTTGTAATTCAAAAGACACGTCGTCCTTTCTTGTTCTATGACCCCCAGACTCTCAGATTGTAAGGATAGTTTTTGCAACGTTGATCATGTTCAATATTTTACATGCACTAGGAAAAGGGTAGTGTGAGGAGTTGTCTGTGTAAGCTCGTATTATCATACAATTAAAACTTAGGTCGTGGGAGTTCTTGTTCATTGCTTCTTCCACTCAAAGTTGCATGATACATCTGCAAGATTAGAGAGGGTCATGTGGTTAGTGAGGAACTGTTTGCCCCTCTTACAACACAAGGTGTTTGATGACCTTCCTGCATTGCTCTCCGACCGATTAACTCGACTTCATTGCATCCACCCAAGGTTTTTCCGCTTGCCAATTCCAATGACGTCATAGGGCCTCTTATTACATTATTGCTCTGACGCATCTTTGGCACCACTTATGTGCAGGACACCAACAACTAGACATATATTCCCTCTCCGGTGAATGCCTTTGTCACGTAGCATGGCAAGTCGCCTTGAAGAGGTATAGCGCTCTATAGGTAACCTAAATCCCATCATGGATGTGATCGGGTCCTCCTTAAGATCAAGGCACAAAAGGATATAAGAGCCTAAGTGCAACGCTCAAGGCATAGGCGTGTGTCGGACAAATGCAAGGAATACCCATATCTCATTATAAATAATCATTATCAAACATCAATTTATATTTTTAATCAGATTCCTCGCAACATTCTACTCATCAATAATTCATTAATATCTCTTAAGAAATAGGATAAATGAAGTAACTTGCATTACATTGAAGCCTCCACGCTTAATTATGATTCATAAACACTAAATCATTCATAAGTTGTCGAACTATTACATCATTTCCTTTCTTATTTATAAAAAACGTTTAGTAGAAATCTCACTCTTGTACGTTTTTTATGCGCCAACGGTGCAAAAAAGGTATGCAAAAGCGTAGACCTCTGAGTTTGGTGAGCGTCAAGACTTACACGCGCTCGAGGTCCATTCACAAATTATTTGTTTACTTCATCAATTTGGGCGGGTGTCGATGCTACATTGGCAGTAACTTGACTTCAAATGTTTTGAGAGATATGAACAAACAGGTCCACTTTGACAATGGCATTTGCAATTAACAGATCCAACACCACCTCACAGGTAATTTTTAGTTGGCTTGATTACTAGCGGGTATTTGCTCCATTATCCGCATTGACAACCCTGAGTTTGACGCTTTGTTAAAGATAGTTGACTCTTATTCCAATTTCTCACCATTTGCCTCAAAATTGTCGACGACATTAGTTCTCTAGCAAAAGAAACAACAGTTTTTAACACTACCAAGGGCTTACCCCCAACTCAACCCTTAGACCATCGCATACAGCTCCAACCAACATCGCAGCAATTTCAGTGCATCGTCGTCGCTACGGGCATGCTCAAATGGTCGGAATAATGACTATGATGCTCACAAGAGGCATCATTAAGTCAAGCTACAATCCCTTTTCCATCCCAACCATTTGCACGAAAAAAGGGCGATAATTAACAGTTTTTTTGTAGATTGCAGTAAGCTCAATCGAGCTATATTTGTGGACAGATACTTGATTTCCATCATCCATGAGCTATTCAACAAGCTTCAAAGAGCTCATTTTCCTCGAAGATGAACATTCGTTTCTGGTACCACCATATTCGAATGCAGTCTACTGATGTGGCCAAAATGACATTCCGCACTCATGATGGGCATTATGTTTTTGACCATGCCCTAAGGGATCACAACACTCATAATACCTTTCAGGAGACAATTAGGAACATTTTCGGTGGCATTTGCATAAGCTTTCACCCATATATTTTTAGAACATCTTGCGTGATATTGCACCGCGGCAAGATCAACTCACCTGCCTCAGTACCGTTGTAAGTCTCATGAACCACCAACAACAACAACACTCAAGCCTCTATCCCACTATAGTGGGGTCGGCTATATAGATCTTTTGTCGACATTGTGCCCTATCTTTTGTCATAACCTCATTAATGCCTAAGTACATCAACCTAGCTTTTGCACAATTTCTCAAATGATCCATATTCATAAGGGTGACTAAATTTTACGTTGGCCGTCTACCTAACACAACCCTCATCATTTTTCATCCGGGCTTGGAACCGGCATAGGCTAGTTTCTCATGAACCCCCAACAGCTGCGAGAAAATGTTGGTTGGATAATAAATCCACTTGGCACTCACTTGTAATGTGACTCACCATGGTAGGTGATGGTCGATCATAGACGGGGTGGAATGGAGTGATTTCTGGCGTAGTCTGGAATGACGAATTGTAGGAGTACTCAGTGCAATTTTGCTACTTGGCCCACACTTGAGATTGTTTTGATAGGAAACAACCAAGGAACTTTTTAGGAACCTATTCAGGATCTTTGTATACCTAGCCTCCCAAGGGTGACAAGTTGAACTCATGCCTAATTGTGTTCCCTATAGAAAGAGGAGAGAAGTCCAAATACTGCACATAAAGAGATCCATATCACTTAAGATATAGCATACATAAAGAGATCCATATCACTTATGATATAGCATAGATACCCATGCAGGTGAACAATCCCAAAGATGAATGTTCCAGCAACAGTTTGAGTGGTGAATGTGTGGCATAGGGGTGAAATGCTTGTACTTAAAGATTTTATCAACTACAATAAAGATGTAATAATAGTCGTTGAACACAGGTATTATAGTGACAAAGTTCATGACTAAGTCAAGCCAAATATATTAAAGCAACCAAAGAAAGATCATCTCATACTTGGTGTGTCTACTTCAACAGTACGTAGTCGACAACTACGTCAAAATAGAAACTCAAAAATTAAAGTGGATTCGATCAAACCAGAATAACATTCGAGCTGATCTATACCAAGGGTTGCAAGTTTGCTTAGACTGTGGAGAGAACAACGCAGGTATGCAAATGTCTAGAAATTTATTGCAATACTAACAACGATACAATCATTCTTACTACATTTTCAATCATGCATGTCTTCCACCACAGAAACTGTCTACCGTCGAACAATTTTGTCATCCTCTTTCATTGGAAATCCCAAGAACATGTACAAGAGATACCAGGATGGTATGTGAGCCGAGAGAAATTTTGACAAACCAGACATTTTCTTAACAATAATGTGCAATCCATCTTGGCACGAGATACAAGATGAACTTTCTGGACAAACTTCTCAAGATCGTCCATATTTACTCAGTAGGATCTTCCATGCAAAATATGAAAACTTAAAAGAAGATATCTTTCAAAAGAGTGTATTTGGTAAGATCATGGCACATGCACACGTGATTGAATTCCAAAAGCGAGGTTTACCGCGCGTCCATATGTTAATAATCCTCGATGAAAATGATAAGTTAACTACTTCAGATGATTAAGACTGTATTGTCAGGGCTGAGATACCATATCATCACAAAGAGCCTAAATTGTACACAACAGTGTTGAAACACATGATACATGGCCCATGCGGACCATACAGACCTAACGCTCAATGCAAGAAAAATAACTGCTGCAAAAAGGGATGCCCTGTTGGAACCTGTGGAGACAAGGTGGTTTGGCGGACAAGATTGGCGGACAGGTTAGGCGGTTTGGCGGATAGCAGTGGCGGACAGGTTTGACGGTCTGCCTATCTGATAGTCCTAGCTATTTTACCGTACGGGCGGTTAAGCAGCAGGCTTGGCAGTCTAACAGTAGTCCATTGTAAACCACACCGGTTAACCGTAGTGCGGACTGGTGATCAGGGGTAGTGGCAGTGCGGTCTACTGAGATCAGATACATTTGACGGTCAGGCGGTTATTACCTGCCTAATCGCCCGAGATGCTCCTATGTTCTTCTCGCAGCTGTGTCGTTTGATGATCAGCAGAAGCTTGGCCGCAGTTGTAGTTTGACAGTTCTCAAGCACAATCACTGGAGCGGTCTGGTGGTTAGACTTAATCTAACCGCAGCTATTTCTCCAAGAGCTGTTCATTGGACGCTGTCGGATAGAGACCAGAGCAACCCTGTTGGTATCATTTCTAGCTCAGTATAGTCGTGTGATTAGCTTGTCTAACCGCACAGCCCGCGCGGCTAGTTTTTATCTATCAGTCTAGTCGCATGTGACAAGCATTGTATATTTTCTCTCTTGTATTTTCTCTCTTCCCTTTTTTCTATAAATAGAGGGCATACTCATGTATTATGTAACTTTTTGGAGCAATAAAGTTCGGTTATTTAGCTCTTTTCTCACTTGGTATCAGAGCTCTCGATCCATTTGCTCCGGTTTCTGTTTTTTGGGTGTGCAGCAGATCATGCAGTTTCTTATTTTTTAATCGTTTGTTCCACTCTTTTTGGCGGTCTATTTTTTCTCTTGTTGGTGTGCATTCTTACCGCCTTCTTCTCTTGTGGTGGTGATTCCCGCGGTTTTCTTCCTTATCTGCGCTCTTCTCCTTCTCTCTTTCCTTTTCGCGGACTTTCCTTTCTGTGGTCCCTCTCTTCTTTTCGTGATTTCTCTTTTTCGCGGTCTCTTTTATTCTTGTCGCCCTCCTTATTCTATGACCTCTCTCTTCGCTTGTCCTCCTCCTGCGGTTAGCTACCTTCCTGCGGTTTCTTGTTCTGTTCGCCCGGTTGTCTATGGACACTCCGACTTCGTCTTCCTCCACTCTTCTTCCTACTATTGCCATTCTTGTCATGGTGTCGCCTAGGCGTCAGGGCGCCCAAATGTAAACAAGGCGTTTGGCGCCTTTTTTTTATAAAAAAATGGGAATAGACTGCGGTTTATATATAAACCGCAGTCTATTCAAAAATAAATCCGAGCTAGGGATTATTTTTGAATAGACTGCAGTTTATATATAAACCGCAGTCTAATCTAGAATAGACTGTGGTTTTTACATAAACCGCAGTCTATTCCAAGGTTCAGAGGTAGAATAGACTGCGGTTTTTGCATAAACCGCAGTCTATATATATACTGCAGATTATACACTGCGGTTATTATAATAACCGCAGTCTATAGTAATCGCAGTCTTTAGACTGAAGACTATAGACTGCGGTTATTATAATAACCGCAGTCTATAGTATTTTTTATAAAAAAAATTTAAATAGACGGAAATTGGCGCCTTGCGACTTGCTCGCCTTGTGGTCGCCTAGGCATCCGCCTTGTCGCCTAAGCGTCAAGGCGCCCGGCGCTCGCCTTGGTTCGCCTTGACGTCGTGATAAGAATGACTATTGCTACTTTTTTCACTTCTTCTGGCAATCTTGGAACTGCGTCCAACCTCACTAATCCCAATTATCCAGACGGGAGTGTTTCCTTCATATTTTTGTTATGGTCTCAACGCAAACGACATCATCTTACTGATGACCCTCCTCTTCGTGGCTCTGCTGCGTTTGATGACCGGGACACAAGTGATGCTCTAGTCCGTACGTGGCTTGCAAATAGTCTTTCTGATGAATGTCTTCCTGTCATTAGACATGATGAGAAAGTTAAGGATACTTGGACGCATCTTGCTGCTTTATACTCCAAGGGATCTCAGACTTCACGCAAATACACGTTATATGCTGATCTATTTGCTCGTCCCATGATGACTCCTTCTGCTGCTTACCAGCAGGTGGAAGCTCTTGGTGCTGAACTTCTTCAATATCGTCTTTTCTCTGTTGATCTTGCTGAACAACACAAGCCGTACTCAGAATCTACCAATCAAGGGTCTGATTCATACCCGATTTACCGTCGAAGTAATGACAACAGGTACATTGCTCTAGATCGTGACGGTAAGCTACTGATCGACAATGGCTAGGTTGTTCCCTATAACCAATGGTTCCTACTGAAATATGACTGTCATATTAATGTTGAAGTCTGTAGCAGCATAAAAAACATTAAATATTTGTACAAATACGTTTACAAAGGCTCGGACTGCGTCGCATTTGAGGTCAGACCTGGATCTAACTATGATGAAGTTAGCAAATACGTAGACGCCCGTTGGATCTATCCTCCATACGCATTTTGGAAAATATTTAGGTCCACTCTTTACCAGACTTATCCATCTGTGGTTAGACTGCAAGTGCACTTTCCAAATAGGCACCAAGTTCAATTTTGTAGCAGTCAGTCAATATCAGATATCATAAGTGATGCAAGAAACTCCCGCAAAATGCTTACCGAATTCTTCAGAATTTACAATAACATGCTTGAGGACACGAAACACTTATACGTAGATTTTGCAAAACAATACAGATGGCTATCCCAAACAAGGAGATGGACAAACCGAGTAGAAAATCAGAAAGTTGTTGGCAGATTGTACGTTGTTGTGTCATCTGAAGGTGAAAGGTTTTATTTATGTTTGCTTCTAAATCACGCCCCAGGACCCAAGTCATTCGATCATCTTATGACCGAAGATGGTATCGTTACTTGACTTTCAAGCAAGCAACAGAGCGTTACAGCCTACTTGAAGAAGATAATAGCCTAAAAGAGTGTTTAACCGAAGCTCGGCAATCTAGAATGTCTCATGCACTTCGAAGATTATTTGCAATGATTTTGCTCCACTGCGAACCAACAGGAGTTTGAGACCTCTAGGATGAGAACTTCACAAGCATGACAGAAGATTACACAAGTACAATCACAACAAACAATACATACTTAGTAAACAAACTTGTTCATGATCTAAACAACATTTTCCATCAACATAAATGCAGCATAACTGATTTCAATTTACCAAGAATTAGTGAAGTGTTTGAAGATGCGTCAAACTTTTGTAGTCTAATTGAGCATGAACTGTCAATAGCAATTCCCGCGGCAGATTTAAATACAATCATAACTCTTAATGTCGGACAACAATCTGCTTTCACGACAATTAGTGAATCCATACGTCAAAAAATGGAGATTTTTTTCTTGGATGGTCTTGGAGGTAGTGGAAAAACTTTCGTCTGCGGAGCTCCTCTAGCCGCGTTTAGTACAGAGGGTCGCATAATTCTTGCAACTGCGTCTTCAGGCATTGCAGCAACCCTACTTCCAGAGAGTAGCACAACACACTCTAAACTTAGAATTCCAATACCATTTACACCTACATGCATGTGCAACATTAAAAAACAATCTAACCTGTGCAAATTAATCAAACAAACATCTACGATCATTTGGGATGAAACTCCCATGATAAACAAAAAGGCATTTGAATATGTCGACCCGACATTTCGAGACATCCTGGACATAGACAGACTATTTGGTGGCAAGGTTGTAATCATGGGCGGAGATTTTCGCCAAGTCCCACCTATTGTCATCAACAGAATGAAGTTTGAAATCATCTCTGCCAGTATCGTGGAATCAAACATATGGTCTCATGTCAAACTACTACAGCTAACTAAAAATATGAGGGCTCGAAATGATCAAACCTCCTTTGAATTCTTGCTTCGAGTGGGTGATGGCGATGAACCAACGATACAGGAGGAAACGATTTGTATTCCATCTCAAATGGTGATGCCTCGGGAGGGAGAACATTTTATAGATCTTCTAATAGAGCGTGACTTTCAAAATTTAAATTTCACCGCACATGATAACGATTATATGAAGACAAGGGCATTGCTTACTCCATTAAATGAAGATGTAAACACATTAAACACTAAGTGTCTTCACATTTTGCCTGAAGAAGAAATCACTTACATATATGACTGGCTGAGGATGCACGCAATTTATACCAACCGGAACTTTTAAATTATATTAACCCTGGTAATCTAGCGCCGCAAAAGCTCAAACTGAAAAAAGGTGCTCCGATAATGCTTCTCCAAAATCTTGACCCAAAAATTGGATTATGCAATGGTACGCGTCTAATATGTCGTAGATTCGGTAGACATCTAATTGAAGCTGACATATTAACAGAAGAATTCAAGGATCTACGAGTATTTTTGCCCAGATTGCCTTAGTAGACTGCAGAAGATGCGAAAATGCCATTTGAATTGACACGTAGACAATTTCCAGTTCGTTTATGTTTCGCATTAACTATTAATAAAGCTCGGGGACAAACGATTGGAAATGCAGACATTTACCTACCTAATCATGTATTCAACCACATCCAGCTATATGTAGCATTGTCAAGAGGTGTTACAGAACAAAACACAACAATACTGGTCAAAAAGAGATTTATAAAGAGAAGCGAAGGTGTGTATACGAAGAATGTGGTGTTCAAGGAAATATTTACAAGAGTAACCTCCAAGCGAAACAGTTGTCCTTAAAGGTAATTTGTTGAACCAGAACTCTTATTTCCTTTTGTTCATAAAATAGTTCTCTTTTAAGGTAACCTGTTAAATCATTTACATGAATGAACACCTTTTTACTCTTATTTTTAAACTATATTTAATTATTAGTTGTGATATTACATCTTCTTACAAGGTCCTTCATTGTTATTTGAAGGTTCTTGAACGAAGAATGGATCGGCAACGTGCCACTCAAGGTATTTGCTTCAAACACTCAACTCTGTGCAAAACAAAGAAATACTACTCTAAAAATTAACGATACTCCTATTCTTTTGCAGTCAACCAACAAATTCAGAATCGTAGTCGGACAAGGAGACAAAAACGCAATATCACGGAGACAGAAAGTGGATCTCGAACTCGATTAAAGCGCCGACAAAAACTTCAACAACGCACAACACACACGAGCAATACGAGGAGTTGGCCTTGTAATCCCCTTAGGTTACTGACGCAGGAGGAATCTATAGGCGGAGGGAAATCTGCGATTTAACCCTACATGTTATGCAAAGCCCGACAATTAAATCACAATTGAATAATAAACTTTAACATCACACGCAAATAATTCAAAAGCAAGCCAGAATAATTTTTTTGGGCAAAAGCAAGCTTAGGCTTTCCTCCGCGTGGAGGGCCAAAGCAAGAGCGCGCGGCGAATGAATCCTCATGCAATTAAAGATTAATCTATGCACAAATAACTATAATAAACTGAACACCCAAGCAACCATGCAATAAACTACAGTAACAATGTTTTACAACTAAATACCGATACAAAAACACAATACGAATAATAGATCTATTGTAAATAAAACAAATTTGAATATTGGAGAGCTCAAAGAGGGGTTCTGGTGGTTGGTGGACCGAATCGGGTAAGGGGAAGGCTGCTTGGGGGTTATGAAGGCTAGATCGGAGAGGTGACTGGCTGGATCTAGGCTGAAATGCCCAGATCTGGTCTGTTTTGCGGCTGGAAACAGCCAGGTGGCTGATTAGGAAGAGCTGGAAGGCAGCCTGGTAGAGGGGAGGGTTGACGGCTTGGGTTGGAGGATGCTGGAAGGAATTCTGGAGGTGAAAGACTGCTGGATATGGGAGTGGCTTGGCGGCGGCCTGAAGTGGGAGGGGTTTTTTGAGGGTAGGCGGTGGCTGGACACAGCAGGGAGGGACGGGTTTGAGGGCTAGGGCCGGCGGTTTGAAGGAGGAGCGGCTGGTAGGCGGGTGGCAGGCTAGGTTCTGGGCCGACAGGAAATGGTCGACTGGGTTGGCAAGGCTGGGCAGCAGAAATGTAATTTCTGCAGGGTTTTCTTGAGGGCATCGGTGGCTGGACAACACAAAAAAGGAAAGGAGGGTGGGGGGGAGGAAAATACCAAGATACAAAACCTTACCCAAGGAGTTGTCACCAAGGGGTTCCACGGAGTCGGCACCGCCGAGAGATCACCGAAAATGAGGAAGAGAAGTCTCCAAAGTTCAGCAATGAGCCATGACGGCAGCCCAAAACCACCTAATTATAAGAAATAAAAATTAGGGCACCCAGAATCAACGACTATGATTGGTCGTTGGTCTCGGGGCCAAAACTACATGCAATAAAATCCGAAAAGTTCAAAGCTATAATGAAATTGATTCGCAACGCGAATCCGGACGCATCCACAGAGTCGGATCGTTGATCCAGGCACGTCATATATGATAAGTCTCCAAATCAGCCCCGAATGGGCCCAAAGCTTGTCCTCGTCTCTGCTCCGCATCAGTTACCAGACTGGATCAAAGAAGTATATATAGACCTGGATGATAATAACAACCCAATCTCCTGGCACAGGTGGCCTAAGGTCGACAACTTCAATGGTCCCAAAATTACTTATCCAAAGTTTCCTAAAGACTGTCCTGCCATAAAACAGTGGAATTTTATTTTTGTATTTGCAAAATGTATCTGTTAGCCAAAATCTATAATTTTCCCTAATAATTTTGATGGAGTTAATATTTGTATCATACAATTCTTCTTTTCATGTCGCATGAAACTGCTACAGGAAAAGAAATAACAACTGCATTCACTAGCTAGCAGTTATTATTACTTCTGCTTTATAAATGTTTATGAAAAAAAACTACAGTTGCGTTCATATGCTCGAAATGTCTGTCTTGATGTGTTCAGCAACAATGTTTAGCAATATTATCAGAAATCATCTGCAGATAATATTACTCCTACTTAAATGTCATGATGCTAATGAAATAAATAGAAATGGAGTGTGTTGCTTCTTATAAAACCCTCTATTTCACCAAGAGAAGTTACCCTTTGATTTCTCATAGAAGCTCAAAATCTGGAGCTAGCCATAATAAAAATATAAGATGATTGTTGTTACATTGACTTTATATTTTATAAATGTTTATGTAAAGATTAGTTAATTTTGTTACCGTAGTGCATGCAGTTAACAGAATTTTTAGTTTGTTTTGTGTATCAAGAGTCTCTCTCTAACTTTAGATTATTAACTTACATACAAAAATAATTATGTTTTCCACGCCTGTGAGAGTACCTCAGTCGCCGCTCCCGGCGAATGTCGCCGCCTCCGATGAATGACTCTGCCCTTGACAAATGTCACCGCCCCCAACAAATGACGCTGCCTACGACCGATGTCGCCACCCACGACCAATCTTGCCATCCACGACTAATGTCGCCACCCTCGACTAATTTCGCCGTTGATCGGGGCTGGCGATGACCGCCTCCACGGGCCGAGTACTGACGTGCGTGGCACGGGGGGGGGGGGGGGGGGGGGGGGGGGGGCCCCCCATGCACTGTCACTCGTATATATATAATGATTTTACGGCATTAGTTAAAAGATGTTCATGAATGTCTTGATACACACATATTTTATGCAAAAATGTTAATCTTTAATCAAATATTATGTATAGGCATGAAGGAATGAAATAAGAACATGTAAATAAAAAAAAGCATTATATTTATGATTGCATGAGAACTTTATATTGTAAAAGCATTTATGTGATGAATTATAATATAGAAATGCGAGAAATATATTTAAACAATTTAAAATAAGTAATTTGCTAGTTATGTATGTGAATGGGCTATGGAGAGTGATAAATATGTGCTTCCAACCATAGAGACCTATAAAGCTATGTGAGTCCGATAAATACTTGAAATAAAATTATTTATGCATTTTGTTAGAAACTACGGTGGGGCCCATTTGAGGGGGGCACGTGACATCCAGATCCGCGGCCGACTGCAGTCGAATGGCGAGAACATCCCCAACTAAATCTCCTGGGCACGTGTGGGACCCTCGTCGGGTACATGAACCCAGATCACGCGGAATAAATTCCCAGGTAGGTTGTTGAGGTGGGGCTCGATCCCTGGCCTCCTTTATCAGGCTACTTAACAGAGACCTGATACCCAACTGTGCTGCAGCTCAGTTGGGTATCAGGTCTCTGTTAAGTAGCCTGATAAAGGAGGCCAGGGATCGAGCCCCGGCTCAATAACCTACCCGGGATTTATCAACTGGGAGATTTGGTTGGAGATGCATCTCAGCCGTCCGACTGCAGTCGACCACGGATCTGGACATCACGTGCCCTCCTACGTGGGCCCCACTGTGGTTTATAACAAAAAACAGAAACCTGATACCCAATTGAGTTGCAGCACAGTTGGGTATCAGGTCTCTGTTTTTTTTGTTAGAAACCACGGTGGGGCCCACATAGGAGGGCACGTGATGTCCAGATCCGTGGTCGACTGCAGTCGACCACGGATCTGGACATCACCTGCCCTCCTATGTGAACCCCACCGTGGTTTCTAACACATTTAAATAATACTATGCCCATTTGATAAGATAATATCAAAGGCACACAAGCTATGAAGCACGGATACTTCCCCGAGGGCAGCGTACCCGTACCGGATACGTATCCGATACCGGTACGTACCCGATACTCAATGGATACACATATGTAGACAAACTTGGACTTAACACATCATTTTGCATACTGTGAAAGGAGTCTGTTTTTCTAGAGTAAACAAATGTTGGCTCTTTGCTAAGAAGCGTTGGTACGTCCAATTAAGTTGTGTATCTGTACTGAGTATGTTTCTAGTATCAGAACCTTTGTGTTACGAGTACGGGTATTGAACGTGTTGATTCAACGCAAGTTATTAACAAAACAGCTAACTTGTCTTTAGACTAACCAGAGATTGAAGATGTTGATCTCCAACAATGAAGATGAAGAAAAAAACTGATAAATAACTTAAGTTTAATTTTATCTCTTTTGATTAAACATATAAGATGTCAAATTTTGTAATATTTACGAATGCTTAATGTTTGAAAACTTCATGTTATGTTGCATTGATTTGTGAATCTGTACTTCAAGTTATTATTTATGTTTAATGTTTTGATGTTTTGAGAACTATTTATTGCACTTATGATATATAAATATATATTATTGTTAGAAAAGCCCATGTAAAGAGCCCATTTTTGTTTTTCCTCTTCTCTCTTCTTTAGTCCCACATCATGTATAGGATTGTTCTCTCTCTTTCTTCTCCTATATATTTGTATTTTCTCTCTTTGTATTTAGACATACAGGCAATACATACAAATTTTGTATTCTCTCAACATGGTATCAGAGGGACTCGGTCTCTCCTTGCAGCTAGCCTTCTGCTAACCGCCCGTCCTGACTCTGTTTGCGCTAGGCGCGGTCTGCTTTTGTCTAACCGGACGGCCTTCCCTTCTCGCACAAGGCGCGCGGCTAGTCTTCTGCTAACTGCCTCTCTCTTCCCTCCCCCCTATCCCGTGGCCTCCACCCTCTTTCTCTCTACTCTCTATCCTTTTATAGGAGTATCTCTCACCAGTGGGGCCCTTTCCCTCCTCCCTTATCCCGCGTGGTTTCCTCTCTACCCGCGCGGTTTGTTTCTTTCTCCCTTCCTACAGCGAGCTCCCTTAGCTCGCGGCCTTCTCCCTGATTTCTTCTCCCGTGGGCCCCTCCTCCGGTGCTACTCGCCTGGTCTCTCTTCTCCTATCCGCTCGAGTTCTCTACCTCGCGGACTCTTCTTCTATCCGCTCGAGTTCTCTAACTCGCGGACTCTTCTCCTATCCGCACGAGTTCTCAACCTCGCGGATTCTTCTTCTACCCGCTCGAGTTCTTCTACTCGCGGCTTCCTCTTCCTGTCAGCTCGAGTTCTACTCGCGGCCTCCTTCTTTGCTCTGACCGCTGGTGTGCACACTGAGACCGTGCGGTTTATCTTCTTTCTGCATTTGTTGGTCGCGGTCCGTTTGGCCGCGGGTGTGCACATTGTGACCGTCCGGTTTGCTTCTCCAGCATTGTGGTCGCGGTTTTCTCCTTGCCTGCCTGCCTGCCAAGCGGTCTCCAGTTCTTCTCGCAGTGGTCTTCATCACCTGCTACAGTCTCCAGTCGTTGCGGCTTGCTAACCGCCCGACCTGTAACGGTCTCTCTCCTGCTGCTTCTATGGGTTCTTCTGTCAACTCCACCGGCATGGCGGCTAGTCCGCCTGCAGACCGAGCGGCTTGTTCTGCAGAAATCCGCGACGAGCTGCGTATAACTACCATTTCTCTCTCTGGGAAGAAGAACTTTATCCCTTGGGTGCATTCTGTTCGACGGGTTCTTCAGGCCAAGGGTCTTTTGCCTCACCTCACTAAGGCACCTCCATCTCCTCCAACCGACGACTGGCTCCGCAATGATGGCCGCGTTCAAACTTGGCTCCGCAATTCCTTGGATGGTGAACCTTATCAGATGGCCATGTATCACGAAACTATCAAGGTTATGTAGGATGAGTTGCATTCCTTGTACTCAGGTCGGGACAGCCTTCAGCATCTCTACGACATACTCACTGATCTTCTCGCTCTCGACACTGGCGGGGCTTCGGACATGACCTCTTTTGTCGCTCGAGCCAAGACCCTAGCTGAGGCCTGGATCCAGCATCAGCCATCTACCAATGATCATGTTGCTCAGCGCGCTCAGAAGGAAGCAGTCTGCATTGGCATCATGATGGCTCGTGTTCCGTCTCACCTTCAGAGCATTCGGACTCAGGTTCTGGCTTCTCCCATAACACCGTCTTTCTCTGATGTTTGCACCATGCTTCTCCGTGTGTCACCTCCTCCGGATACTTCTGCGCCTCCCCCCCCCCCCCGGCCCTTCTTCAGCAGGCCCCATCACCCCTACCGTCCCCTCCTACCTCTGCTCGTAGCGGACTTTTGGCATCCCGGGGCCGTGGGCATGGTGGCCGAGGTCGGCCGAAGTGTTCTTACTGCGGGACGGACAGCCACCTTGAGGCGACCTGCTATGAGAAGATTGGTTATCCTCCTCGTCCGACGGCATCTGTTGCTGCTGACGCCTCCTCTGCCGCCCCTCCTGACCTTGAGAGTTGAGGTCGTTCGTCTTCAGCTCCAGCAACTCCAGGGGCTACTCAACCCGCCATCTGCCTCCGTTGCCTCTGTCTCCAACATAGGTACTGCTTGTTTATCCACCAGTCCATGCTGGATCGTGGACTCGGGTGTCACTCATCACATTACCTCACGACGGCCTGCCCAGTACTCGGATTCTCCTCATCCGAAATGTATCACTGTGGCTAATTGGGCGACGGTTCCCATCTCCGGCTCGGCAGATCTCTCTCTCAACCCGTCGATCTCTCTTCGCTCGGCTCTTCATGTTCCAAGCTCCCCGTTCAATTTACTTTTTGTGGGACGCCTTACTAGTGATCTTGATTGCTCCGTCATATTCACATCTACTTTTTTTGTTATACAGGATCAGCGGACGCAGACTACCATTGGTAAATGCACATTGCAGAACGGGATCTATCTTCTAGATGACTCCTACCATTCTCTCCTGTCTCTTCTAGTGAGTGGCATCGACGACTTGGGCATGCCCCTCTCTCGGTCCTCCAGCGGACTCTTCCTGATATATCTCTTCATCCATTTCAGTGTGAGTCTTGTATCTTCGGCAAGCAGCCGCGTTCTTCTTTTCCTGAGCAATGTACCCAGAGCGCTGCTCCGTTTGATTTAGTACATTCCGATGTATGGGGTTCTTTTAAGATTACTAGTATTTCTGGGTTTCGGTACTTTATCAAATTTATCGATGATTACTCTCGCACAACATGGTTTTACTTACTTCGTGATCGCTCCGAGCTTTCCCGTATTTTTTGGGTCTTTGTCCTTGAGACCCGTACACAATTCCACACCACCCTAAAACAATTGCGCACCGATAATGCTCGCGAATACACCGGTCACGACTTTACGGATTTGTGCTCTGAATTCGGGATTATTCATCAAACATCCTGTGCATACAAACCCCAGCAGAACGGCGTTGCTGAACGAAAGAACCACCACTTACTCGATGTATCCCGCTCCCTCATGCTTCAAATGCATGTTCCCAAACCTTACTGGAACTTTGTGGTCTCCACTGCCTACTTTCTCATTAACCGTCTCCCTTCCTCCGTCCTCCACTATGCTACTCCGTTAAGCCTACTGTTTCCCGCCACTTCGGCCTTTCCTCTCCCACCTCGTATCTTTGGCAGCACCTGCTACGTCCACCATCTAGGGCCGTCCTCAGACAAGTTGGATCCCCGGGCGGCTAAAAACATCTTTGTCGGATATTTGCGCACCCAGAAGGGCTATGTATGTTATTCTCCAGCTACTCGAAAGATCTCGATCTCTGCTGATGTTACCTTCCAGGAGGATCAACCTTTTTTCCTTGCTCCTTTCCCCGCTCATCTACCGCCCGATCCTCTCCTGCCATCCATCCCACGCCCTGTTATCCCCGTTACTGCACCACCTTCACCGGTTCCACCTGCACCAGCTCATGCTCCCTCCAAACCACCCGTTATCCGTGTCTACACTCGTCGCCCTCCCAATTTCGTTGCCACTCTGCAGTCGGCCTCAACTACGGCTACTCCGCGTCCTGCTGATCAGGTAGCGTCCTCCACTGCTCATCCACTGGAAAACTGTGCCTCCCTCCATCGTCTCTCCCCAACTTCACACATTTGTTACTTCTCATTCCTCGGTCTCTGTTCCTAACTCTGTGCAGGAGGGGCTCCAACATCCGGGCTGACGGGCCGCCATGGAGGAGGAAATGGCTGTTCTCTGGGCTAACCAGACATAGACTCTAGTACCCCTTCCTCCGGGTCAGAAACTGCTATGGTGTAAGTGGGTCTTTATCATCAAACATGTTGATGGGACGATAGACCATCTGAAGGCTCGTCTAGTGGCTCGTGGCTTCACCCAACAACAGGGGCTCGACTATGAGGAAACTTTCTCTCCGGTGGACAAGCTCAATACCGTTCGTGTCCTCATCTCCGTAGTTGTACATCGTCAGTGTCCCTTACTCCAACTGGATATCAAGAATGCCTTTCTGAATGGTGATCTCCAGGAGACGGTATATATGCAGCAACCACCCGGGTTTGAGACCACGGGGGAGTCTCAGGTCTGTCGCCTTTTGAGGGCTTTGTATGGTCTCAAACAATCCACATGGGCATGGTTTGACAAGTTCAGTAAAGCCCTTCGGGATATTGGTTTTACTCGGAGCTCGGCCGACTTATCACTGTTTACTCGTCACCGAACAACAGGAACGGTTCTTCTGTTAATATACGTTGACGATATCATCATTACAGGAGATGACTCACAAAGGATACAGGCGGTCAAACTACATCTGAGTTCCGTCTTTCAGACAAAAGATTTGGGGCCCCTACGGTACTTCTTGGGTCTTGAGGTGGCCAGACGGCCAGATGGGCTTGTCCTCTCTCAACGAAAGTACTGTCTCGACCTCCTTCATGATGCGGGCTATTCAGGTTGTAGGCCGAGTGACACCCCAATGGATGTAAACCACAAGTTGTGCGTCCAGGCATCTGACTCGGATCTCCTACTCCAAAATCCAGAATATTATAGTCGCCTCGTTGGAAAATTGATCTATCTCACGATAACCAGATCAGATATTTCCTTCGTAGTAGGTATTGTCAATCGGTATATGCACTCCCCTCGAAGATCTCATCTTCAGGCTGTTGAACGCATTCTCAGATACCTTAAAACAGCTCCTAGCCAAGGACTTGTCTACAGAACCTGCTCTTCAACTCCAACATTGGTGGCATAGTCAGATGCTGATTATGCGGGTTCCCTTGATGACTGGCGATCAACTAGTGGTTTTTGCAATTATTTTGGAGGACATTTGATTACATGGCGAAGCAAGAAACGAGAGGTCGTTGCTCGATCATCAGTTGAGGAATAATACCGGGCAATGCAATCTGTAGCGTCTGAACTGACGTGGCTTGAGAGTCTTCTCGCCGATATGGGTATAAAGCTACCTTCACAAGCTCTCCTCCTCTGTGACAGCCAAGCTGATATACATATTGCCAAGAATCCGGTCTTCCATGAAAGAACAAAGCATATCGAAGTCGATTGTCACTTCATCCGGGAAAAGGTTCAAATGAATAAGCTCAATCTAAAGCATGTTCCAGGGACTGAACAAGTTGCGGATGTCCTCACAAAGGCTTCCAGTACCCTCTTCTATCAGTGCTTGTCCAAGCTTGGTGCATACGATTTGTACGCTCCAGCTTGCGGGGGAGTGTTCGAAAAACCCATGTAAAGAGCTCATTATTGGGCCCATTTTTGTTTTTCCTCTTCTCTCTTCTTTAGTCCCACATCATGTATAGGATTGTTCTCTTCATCCTATATATTTGTATTCTCTCTTTGTATTTAGACATACAAGATTTGTATTCTCTCAACAATTATATTTGTTATAACGTATCATGACGTACCCGTATCCTTGTTTTTAAAATTTTGTCGTACCGCCGTACCGAGTACGTATCGTATCCGGTACCCGTACCCATACTGATGCTTCCTAGTACACAAGTAATGGTCCTGATAACAGCATATATATCCAATGTGAGAATTAATGTTAAGCTTAATATATGATTAATACTGAAGAAACATATAAAATCTTTATAAGCACGAGCCTAGTAATGGAATGCAAGATGAACGATTAGTTATCAACTGATTAACTATTTGAAATGATTCAATAGTAGAATGAAACTCAACGCAACTCATATAAATGAACCACGTAGTAATATAATTAGTGTGTCGTATGATGAATTATTTGAGAAGTAATGCATGTGTGCTGCTGAAACAGGAATTTTGAATGGTTAAGTGAAGCACAGGACGAAAAGATGGGAAACATTAAATTAGAAGCAAGTATATTTGTTAAAGGAATTTGTAGGAGTAAACTACGATTTTCTAGTGATGTAAATAGATAGTGGTCGAGAGAAGTGATGCTTCATTCTATTTGAGCTAAAATGAATATTGAATGAAATTTAAAAAAAATGTCTTTTTTAATAAGACCCTTAACTCGCAACTTCGTTCCCGCCTCGTTAACTCAAGCAAGCTTTTCAGGTTGGGGTGTGACAAAGAACTCATATGACCGTCATGCATTCTAATGGTCATCTTGTGGATGTCTCCTAGGAGGACTAGTATTTGGTAAAGTTCTGTGCAAAGATCGAGCTTCGAATTGTGGGTGGCACCGTGAAGCTCATCCATCAACTCTTAAGTTACAAAAATGAGATACATAGCCATAATAATGGCACGATTAAGTTCCTAATAGTCAATGCAAAAGCATTAGTTGTAGTTTTTCGTTTGCACCCATAGGACCGGTCTCAAGAAGTAGTTATTGCTAAGGTTGATAATCTCTGTCAGTAGTATTTTGAAAATGAGTAGCTCTATCTCATCCTTCTTTGTATGATCGCCAATGATAGAGCTACATAAAAGTAAAATTCCTCTCAGGGAGTAAAGGACTAGTATGGCCTGCTTCTTAAAGGAGGAAGATAGGGGCCTTCGAAAAGAGTCAAGCAATTACAAATGTAGAGTCAACTACCAGCCCATGTGGGCAGTCATCGACGAGGGTCCATATAACAGCGCTAAGGCACACAACTAGTCTTGGGAATGGCCCTGAGAGTAATCAGCATACGGGTGAGAGAGACATTATTGATGCAACCTATAGTGCATCATCATACTAAACATTTGTATACTTTGTTTCATGCATGTCCTTGGCATGGTCATATTTTATATTCATGCTCGTGTACATTTTATAGTGCATATCCCTTGTGCACGTTACTACGATTTATTGATGTGTCCAAGCAAAAATATCCCTACATGAGAAGGCCTATCAAATTAGGTCTAGCGAGAATTAGGGCAAGCAAGCAAAATAACAAAATTATTAAACATTTTCTCGGCTAATTTTGAAAATTATTTTTAAATTGGAGAAAGGAAGGCTTGTTTTAAACAAAACACACTTTCGGAATTGTTAAATAATGGGAAAATATGTCACGGTCTCGCACGATAAATTATTTATTATCAGTTATTGCACATATTTAATTAATGTCATATTTAGTGTTATTGTGTGTCTATATTAGGCCTCTTTTTTGAGAGTCCTTACACATTTTAATTTCTAGCCATTTAGATTCTGCATTATGCGTCTTTATTAATCGAGTTTATATGACTATATTACAAGTCATCTGTAACGTCTTTTACTGTTTTGAGCATTTCTTTTTATGTTGGGTTTATTTACGCTCACATTGTTGCATAATGTTATTTATGGATCCTTCGGATAATGAATGAAAGGATACAATAATTAATCAAAGTTTTCTCCTCTGTCTATTTGTTACTTCATGTCATTCCTCAAGGGTTGGGGCTAAGCAAAGCTCCCACATCTTCTTTCTCCTTCATCCCCCATTGGATGAGCAAGACTCCCATGTATCATCTCCACCTCCTCAAAAAGAAGCACGTAACAAACTCGGTATCATAACCACTCCATCCTCTCTGTCGTCGACATGAGCCATGGGAACCACGACTAGCAACGCCGGCCATAGAAAAGGGTGACTCCTAGCATTTTCTGTGTTGAAACGCAGATGCAATCAACTGATCCACAGGTGCGTGCAACCTGGCTAGTTTCCCTATTCGCAGCCCCTACAAGCGGCAGCACCAACTCCTTTGTGCCTCCTTCCTGGTTTCCTATATTTGCAGCCCTACGAGCAACAATATTAACTCCTTCAATCACCCATCTTGCAATCTCCTATAGACACAAACAGACGCGCCTTGACCCCATCTTCTCCCACCCAGACTTGAATTAGATCAAGAATTTCTGCCACGCAAGTCAACAATAGCAGCATCGGCATGTTCCCTTTTTCCCAGAGGTTTTCTTCCATCCATCCCAATGCATCACCTCCTGTCAGGCAGGAAAGTAGATCTCGACATGCCGTCCAGCTCTCTTGTATTTTACTCAACCAAACAATTGCAAGCCCATTAAGCCGACCGCAATTGTTTCTCGGGCCCAATAGATTCATTGTAGACAGGTATTTAATTAATTCCATGTTGGAATAATTAATCGCTAATTACTTTACTTGTTATGGAGATAGAGCTCTTACAAACAAAATGTCATATATTTGATGCTACTGAAGTTATTTGAAACTCCATCAGTCTTTGTAGTTCCCGTCGGGTTGTTTCCTCCCTACGGTCCACAAAGCACGCAACTTCGTCATGAGTCATACGATAAAGCCAAACTAATCTGTTTTGTTGCCAACCCTATAGTTCTTCTCCAGCCAACACTCTGTAACATCCATAGTTTTGACGCAAAATAAATTTTATTTGTAGGGGCAAGTCACGACAGATTTTGATCGAGGCAGCGCGTCGTCAAGGTATAATGTTACTTTTCTTAATGTTAGCGTCCGTTAGTTCATTAAGTGCGTTAAGAATAGTGCGTAACGCATATTATTTTAGAATCGACGCGCGCGGCGATTTCGGTTAGTATTCAAAAGAATTAGTGTGAGTTTGGGTGTGCCGATAGCCGTTTAATAAGTTGTATTTGGGTGCAAATGGGGTGCCAATAGCATTTCCCCCACCCCTTCTCCTCATGCGGTTATCAATAAACCGCTGCAGGCACGAAATAAAGCCCGCACACCTCTCTTTTTCTCGGGAATAAACCGAGCGCAGTCTGACGCCTCTCCTTCACAGAAGAAACCGCAGCCGCGTCTCCCGATACCGCAAGCGCCGACACCTTCCGCCGCCCGATTCCTCTCCGGAAAGCAAACCCGACTTCTCCTCCCTCCTCTGCATGCGCCAGCAAGCCTTCCTCTCCATTCCTTGGTCGTGGAAGTGTCGGGTTTCAACCCTAGCCGGTGGTAGTGGAGTCCGTTTTGGTTCCGGTAGGTTCGATTTCTCCCTTCTCTTTGTTTCTGCTTAATAACCCTTCGATTTGGAGATTTAGTTAAGCAAAGTTTCATTTTTTTGTGCCCTAATTAGGTTTGGAGTTCTAAATCTACAGCGGATTTTGTGTAGGGCATTTTGGGAGCCTCAATCCCCCCCCCCCCCCGTTAAGGTAATATCTGAAGTTTAGCACTTGTATTTTACAACCCTAGTTATATAGAAATTTTCCTTCGGAAAATCGTAAAGGAAAAATTATGAAATTAGGGTTGCCCTATATTGCAGGGCTTTGGTGGGGTCGAGGAAGTATTCTGAAGATCCCCAGCAGTAGGATTGCCTTCGGAAAAGCTAATGTCGTCACGCCGAGTGTACGAGCGTCGCAGCACCACTGTAAGGAAACTTAATTTCTCCTAATTAGACATAGCAATAAATATATATTTTATATACGCATGAGTAGGCTTTGTACAAATATCATGACCATGCATAGAAAGATGTGGTGATAGGAAAACGGTTGGGAAAAACGTGTAGGATGACACCCTTTTCCAAGACCAAAGTAATCAGATCTTGAACAGTAACGTTAGGTACGAAACCTATACCCGTGTACGTAAGTTTGGAATTTGTCCAGCCCAGGGCGTGAATGTCCCACTTAGTCGACCACGAGAAAGTCAAGGGGTCGCTCAGTAGTCCACCAAAAGAGATACCCAAGCAGAGTAGCATCAGACCAAAAAGGTCAGTGAACACACAAGTCTTTTCGTGCTCGATAGAGGCGCACTACCTTTCTCATAAGGCATATAGTACCTTGTGAGCAGTACAGTCTTGGGAGTTGACTTCCCTTTGAGACGGTTAGTAGATTCGAGACCGTGTCCGCGCGACACTAGAACAATTGAGTTCGTAAGATGGTCTCGGGTCGTCAGTTTCAGTTGTGCGTTAGGAGCTACTCTGTCTAGAGCCTTCCCAGTAGATGTGTAGGCTAGAAGCCACCTAGAACTCAAGTACAGACCTGACGTGAGACAGTACACTAGTTAGTGAACGTCAGGACTTGGGTTAGTGAACTAAAAGTCACGTACATAGAACAAATAGATGTTTTGACCAGGAAGTAGTGCGAAGGCATGCATAACATATAGCATAAATGTTTTAATGCACACAAAACTATTTTCTAAAGATATGCATTCATCATATAAAAACTGTTTTTAGTGTCACTAGGAGCAGTTATTTTTCTTTACTCTGACCCCTCGTGGGCAATGTTTTTCAGGTGACCCAGGTGGGAAACTACGCCTAGGATGGGCATTAAGTGGAGTCAGTTAGTAGTTACTTCCACTTTCAGTTTACTCTATTTCAGCATGTCTTGTAGATGTGGACAATATACCTGGTTAATGTTTTATATAATTTGTATCAGACTATTAATGTTATAAAGATTTTCAATCATTTCAATTCTATTCCTGTCTAGTGGCTCTGTGAATCCAAATTTGAGGTATGTGTTTACCCTTAGTTTACTTTCTTAGTTTTCGTTGTAAGTTTTAAATTCTTAGTAGATGTTTCTTTTTACCTGCTGCATACTAGTTTTAATACTGTTTCCTAGTTTTCTTTATATCGCTGACCCGACCGGACGGCTGATTTCTGAAATACTGGGAAGGGGTGTTACACACTCTCAATTACCACTCCTCTAGACCACACCGCTGCTACAATCATCTAACAATTACACTGTGGTATCTCTTTCAATCATGCTACGATCTCTTCTTCAATCACATCTCCACGCAAGCTACGACCTACAGACAACATCACCATCATTCGTGACATTTATTGGCACGGTGAAGGTTTGTTGCACTATGCATTCTGTACTACAGCTACGTGCTACAAAGAGTTGTTTTAATGGGAATTGTAACAATCCATATAAAAAAAGAAATGAAATGAAAAAAGGGAGAGAAGGAAAGATTTTTAAGTGAATTTAACATTATAATAACGAATTTGTAAATTGCCTCAAAATTCCCCTCTTTACTAAACCAAACAGCCCCTGATCCCCTCTTAACTTTTATTCCATCAAGTGACTCAAAAACTACTCAAATTTTTGCGGCGATCAAAATGTATCGGCAAATAAAATAATTAAAAGATGAAAATAATCGTCAAAAATAAGTATGATGAAAACAAAATTTTGACAATGATTTCATTTTTCGTCATCGGGGATACTGTATAATTATTCTAATTTTGTTAAATTTGTGTGGTGAATTGAGTGGTTACATAAGAGGCCATATAAATAAACTTAGAAAGTGTATTTTTACAATAATCCCCATAAAAATTTGGGTTTAAAAAAAACGGATAAAGTCAACAAATTAAACAATGTTAAAGACACCTAAAATACAACTCATAATTAAAACACACAGAATGATGTCATAACAAACACAACATTTAATTAAATAACACTTAACATTGTAATATCCTTGTCGTCATCTTCTTTACCCCTGATCGCCTCTGGGACACTAACATCTAGGGTTGAGAACTTGAGATCCCCAAATCCATCGTCCTTGCTGCCACGGCTATAAATTCCATCGGGATTCACACCAGAGCAATGGAGAGTTTTATGGATGTTCGCGGTGCGGTGAAGGTCAAAGAACTTCTCATCTCTGGTGATCCATCACAATAGATAAGTCCCTTTGAAAATGATGACCTAAAGACATCACGGAGTGTTTGGGGTGATCTTGGCAGAAATTGGATCTATTGAAAATGGCTCTGCTAAGTTTCTGAGGAAGGATGATTCGGGGTGGATAGATAAGAGGTTTGGTATCATATGGGGTCGTTATGGATCGGTGTTGTGTTGAATCCACGCATATTTTTCCAGGAGTTTATCATGGCAGTACATCTAGATGACATGAGAGGCAAACCGATTCTCCATTGCGCCGAGGCATGTTCCCTCCATGCCATGGGTAGGAGTATACAAGAAACCACTGTGTTAGTATGAGGAGAGTGTCAACAACAAACGCAACTGACTGGGGTTCCAATATCAGATATTCAATACAAATAGATTTGTGATTTCACAAGCACACACGATAAACTGTGAATAGAACCCGTTCAACCAAAGAAACAAGGTCGTCCGAGAATTAATATATTGAAGGCCCGATGAGTGGAATCAGTGTTCTGATCAGAAGAGGTGAGGTTGTGAGGCCAATTCGAGGTGACTACTCGGCGCAGAGTTTTTGAGAGAAAATTGCACTGAGATGTACACAAAAGCTGAGTGTGGTAGTAGTGTGGGTTCAAACAGAGAGAATCTAGATGGAACTCTGAATGAAGGTGAAAGCTCTCATAGGTGTTGCAAATCAATGTTGTAGAAAACAGTAGTTCGCATGTTGTAAGATCATTAGGCAATGAGGGGAAGACCAGACAAATTTTACCTTTGAGGTTTTCTGAAGGTAAGGAAGATGAGACAATAGGGAAGAAATTGGAAGGAAATAGCTCGTCACGGAGAACATCGGCGACCAGCCGTAGGCTTTTCTTTAAGGTCATTCAAGATTAATAAGTATATAAAATGGCAAGGATAGAAATTATTATTCTCTCCTCCCAACCCTAAATGTACATAAAGTAAATAATATAAAAAAATAAACCCAATTGTGCTTCAACTTGAGTAGGCCTACCAAGAGCGAATATTCGCCTCATCATTAGCCTACCATCTAATAGGTTCCATCGTCAACAACATAGGTCAACTGTTTTTTTAACTTTAATAGCGATGATTGAAGGTGATCAAATAGTGATCCATCATTCTCCAAAATAGACAAGGAAATTTACAAGTTTGTATACTGTATTTTGTTGTGTATCATAAATTAAAATGACAATGGTTTATGAAAGAAAAATATTATGCAAGAATAAATAGAATGCTGGATAAAAAATTTCTCGCACCTTGCCACTAACATAAACAAGAGAACCCACTTTACACTTAGACTGGAGACTTCTCAGAAAAGGTTGACAAGTAAAACGAGCACCGCTGAAAAACTTTTTCAAGTGCAAATAAATGTTTTTCTTACTAGTCCCATTGTCATCAAAACATTCACAACTAACTATGATGTGAAGAAAGGACAAAGATGAACTAGCTCGAACTGCCCTGAGGAAACAAGAGAAGTATACATCAGGATAGAATCACAACATTCGCCGATTAATTTTCACACAAAAATGACAAAAAGCATAACAAAATTTAGGTAAAGAGAACCAAAGGAAGAAGTGAAATAGGTAGAAGAGAGGGACTCCCATGAGTTTCACTCATCAGTAAAGTCATTTACCGTATTGAATCGATCATATCAATGTATTGTTATTTTTTTCATAAATTAAAAGTGAATACATAATTACAACCATAAAGATAATTCAAAATAAAGATAGTAAGAAAGAAGTAAAGGATAAATGTTGAAATAACAAACGATTTGAAAACAATCCAAGCTTAACTCCTAATTTGTCATCTAGCAAAGGTCAGAACCGTATGTACTTGCATCAAGGAAAAATTGTCATGCAGAGTTTGAGTCAAGTTAATTAGTTAGCATAATGGTGTTGGAGGTGTGATGTAAACCAGAATTACAAAACTCAATATTAAATATTTGCAATCAAACTTAAAACTACGTCATGTAAACACTCACCAGAAGAGTTAAATGGAATACCTTATCTAGTGTTTTCATAATACTACGCAAAGGGTCTATTATGCCCCAAAAATAACTTATTAAATATTTGATTTGCCTGAAGTTTTCAAAGTATTAGATACTATTTAAGCTTTCAATAATTCAAATTTTATGATTCTTTTTGTTGCTAGTTGGCTCTGTGAATCAGATTTTGAGGTACTCTTATTTACCCTTAATTGTATATTTTACTTCCGTTGTAAGTTTTAATTTAGTACTTTTATGTATGTCTGTTTTGTACCAGTTTTATTATCGTTGCTTGATTTACTTCTTATCACGGGGCTCGTTCGAACTGCTGATTTGTTGTTAAACTGGATAAGGGAGTTACCGGTTGTAGGAGGTAGAAGGTTAAAATGTCGTTGTAGTGGAGTAAAATAGGAGTTGGTGGGGATTGAGAGGTTTGTTCATCAGGTTTAGGCATAAGTAGGAGTCGATCGGGGTGGCAGAATAAAAAAAAATCTTATTAGGTTAAAAACCGCACCATACAAGTGGCCTAAGACTATATATAAGCGAACAAACAACCCACACGATGCACATGACATATCACGTGCAACACGATACTACTAGAACAAAATACGAAAATATCACATGTTTTCAACTCTCCCCACAAGTTGGGAGAGTGTCATATATTCCCAACTTGAATTTATTGTTAGTAAAGTTGTCATAGCTTAACCCTTTAGTGAAAATTTCAGAAAGTTTTCTTTTAGAGTTCACAAAGGGTGTACAGATATTGCCCTTATCAAGGTAATAAAATTTCATTTCAGTTCAAAATGTTTGATCCGATCATGGTGAATTGGATTGTTAGCAATATTAACAATTGTTTCGTTGGTATAATAGAGAGTAATAGGTTTGTCCTCGAAGAGACCCAAATCCTGAAGAATTAATTTAAACCACAATCCCTCACAAACGCCTTGTGTCATGACTTTATATTCCTCCTTGTAGACAAGAGGAAAAGCAACCTTGTAAATATGTTCACTTATATTGAATACAAAGAATGAGTACAAATATATAGATGAGAGAAAGAGAAAGCAAGGTCCTATACACAATGTGGGACTAAAGAGGAGAGAGAAATAACAACAAAAGAAACTAAATGGGCCTAGTTAAGTGGGCTTCTCGCGCGTTCTCAGAGCAGAGGGTCGCGAAGTCATGACCAGTGTATTCTCGCGTATTGTCGGTACGAATAGTGCGAATAAGCGCAGAGAATTGAGTGCGAGTCTCAAGAATGAACGGCCGGAAGACGCGGGGAAGCTCAGAACGATCGCGAAGAAGATACAGCCACGTCATGCGCGAATAATCATCAATAAAGGTAACGAAATACCGATAGCCAGAAAAACTAGTAAGTTTGTACGGACCCCATATATCGGAGTGTACTAAGATAAAAGGAGCGGAGCTCCGAGTACAATGAGAAGGAAAAGATGAACGTGGCTGCTTGCCAAAAATACATGTTTCACATTGAAAAAGCAGGAAGAGATACATCCGGGAGAGCCTTCTGGAGGACAGGTAGAGGAGCATGACCAAGTCGTCGATGCCAATCGGAAGAGGAGACAAATGCGAGGAGAGTAGGAGAGTCGTCAAGAAGGTAGAGCCCGTTCTGCAGTCGCCCCTTACCAATGATAGTCTGCGTCTGCTGATCCTGTATCAGAAAAGAAGAAGTAAAGATCACTGAGCAATGTAAATCAAAAGTAAGGCGACCAACAGAAAGTAAATTAAAAGGAGAGTCTGGAACATGAAGAGCCGAGCGCGGGTGAAGAGAAAAGGTGAGAGGAATATCAGCACATTCAAAAACAGAGACATAGGCGTCATTGGCCACAGTAATGTACTTCGGGTGAGGGAAAGACAAGTACTGAGGCGGCCGAACAGAGGTGATGTGGTGAGTGGCACCAGAGTCGAGGATCCATCGCGGGCCATAGGAAAGGCAGGTGATACCTTCATTGGAGATGGAGGCAGCGGAGGCAACAGAGGCGGGCGGGCGGCTGAGCAGGCCATGAAGATGCTGAAGTTGAAGGCGGACCTCGTCGAGGTCAGTACGAGTGGGAGAGGAGTCGGTAGCAGCAGCAGACGCCTGCGGACGAGATGGGCGACCATGCTTACGATAGCACGTGGCTTCAAGATGCCCATCTTTGCCGCAGAACGAGCACTTAGGCCGAGACCGGCCACCCCGCCCACGTCCCCGCGAGTCAGAGCGGCCTCCACGGGCAGAAGATGGTAAAGGCAGTAAAGGAGCAGGAACCTGCTGGACAAGAGTTGGAGAAGGAGGGCCCGACACATCCGGAGGCGGGGTAACTTTGAGAAGCATTGAGCACACATCTGAGAAGGACGGGGTAACAGTAGAAGAGAGGATGTGAGCCCGTACACTATGAAGGTGATGGGGTAGCCGAGCCATCATCATGGCTATACCCACAGCCTCCTTTTGAGCACGTTGGGAACCAAGGTCCACAGTAGGAGGCTGATGTTGGATCCATGCCTCGACCAAGGACCGTGCCTGAGCCACAAAGGAAGTCAGATCGGTCGCACCACTGCTATCAAGGGCCTGGAGAGCAGTGATTATGTCATACAAATGGTGGAGACTATCTTTTCCGGAGTAAAGGGTATGAAGCTCATCCCACATGCCTTTGGTCGTCTCGTGGTACATAGCCAGGCGATAGGATTCACTATCAAGAGAATTAAGAATCTATGTTTGCACACGACCATCATTGCGTAACTATTCGTCAGTCGGAGTCCCGGTAACCACCTGGGTCAAGTGATGAAGAAACCCCTTAGATTGCAGGACCCGACGAACAGAATGCGCCCATTCGACAAAATTCTTCTTGCCGACCAGAGAGATAGTAGTGATACGGAGTTCATCCCGTATTTCTGGAATAGAGGCCGGACGGTCTGCAGGAGGAACCGCCGTGCTAGTCGAATCAGCAGAAGAACCCATGGAGGAGAGGCGGCTAGGAGAGCAGACCGGTCAGCAGAGGAGTCCGCGCGACTAGAACAGAGACCGCCCGGATAGGAGGAGAAGAGAAAATCCGCGCGACTAGAACGGAGACCGCCCGGTCACGATGTAAAGACACCAGCGGCAGGAGGCCGCGACCAGAGGCGAATAAAGAGCACCAGTGAGACCGCGCGAGAGAAGAGAGGCGAGCCCCACAGGAATGCTATAAGAGGCGGGAGGGGAGGAGAGGAACCACGGATGGGAGAGGGGAGAAGAGAGGCAAAGCGGACAGGAAGAAGCAGACTGCCAGAGACCGAGCGGGAAGAGCGGGAAGCGGACAGAGAGGGCAGTCTGCAGCTAGCCGCACGCACAGACGAGATCACCGAAAGAGAGGCGGTTAAGCAGAGGGTAGCCGCCCAAGGAGGACTGATTCCTCTGATACCATGTAGACAAAAGGAAAAGCAACCTTGTAAATATGTTCACTTGTATTGAATACAAAGAATGAATACAAATATATAGATGAGAGAAAGAGAGAGCAAGGTCCTATACACAATGTGGGACTAAAGAAGAGAGAAATAACAACAAAAGAAATTAAATGGGTCTAGTTAAGTGAGCTTCACTAACACTCCTGAAAAGCCACCACTCATTAGACATTTGTTCACTATTTTTAAGTCAGTCAAAAATTGCTCTCAATGGCCAGAGAATTGATCTTATCATCACTAATGCTGACACCACGAGTGATTATTTAGATGATCGTCGCACCCGCGGTAAATTTTGTTTACACCCCACCCCCTGAGCCACCTAACCATGTGCCCCTTTGGAATGAAACCTGGAGGATTGTAGAGCCTCTGCATAGGAGATCCATTAAATCTGGCATCCTTTCATCGTCAATGTGTGGCATGCATGAGTCTGTGCGACGTGAGATTATTTGAAATAATGATATTTATAAATCTTATGTTGATAGTCACTAGAGAATGCAAAGCTTCAAAGAAGGAGAACGGGTGTTGATCTGCATGTGTTGAGAGGTTCCCAAAGGGAACTGCTCGAAAATTAAATGACAAGTGAATGGTTCCTTACACGATTATCAAAAGAATTAGAGCGAATGCTTATGAACTAGATATTTTGTAGAGTATGAGAATTTCACTCATATTCATCGTCGAAGATTTGACTCCATTCTTTGAGGCACATGACTACATGTACCATTCGCCTCCCGCCACTTTAGCTCCTTAATCCAAGCTTTGGCCTACTACTTCATTGCATCCCCAATCATTGCTTGATACCTCACTAAATCCCTAGCTTTCACCTGCTACCTCAGTACAGCCCCAGGCTTTGCCTAGTATACTATAGCTCCAATCTTCGGCGTTGATTAATCATTCAGCTCTTCCACAACAGTATCACATTCTCAAAACATGCATCATCTCGACTTCTTCCATAATAGTATCATACAGTTCTCAACGTCGATGACAGCAGCAGTACCATCGTCAATACCTTCTTCAGCATTTATATCCACTACTCCAACTCTGACATCTTCGACACCATCTCATATAGCAGCACCCCCACCTTCAGCAGTCTTACCTGCTTTAGCAGTACCATCTTCGATTCCATCATTAGTATCAGCTTCAACGACACCGTCTCCAACCTCCGTAGCAGTTGTCCCTCAAGCTCAATCCACGAATTTAGGAAACCATCAAATCTAGAGAGATTCCGCTCGCCTTTAAACGAGAGCCCGATCATCTTCATTCACGGAGATGAATATTTTAAAGGTGGAGAGAATTAATAATAATCGTGACACACATAGGCCTACACAACGATCTGAGCCGTCCATTTTATGTGGATCGGCGATCTATGGATTTTGTTATTTACTTTATTTATTTTTTTGAACTTTTATTTCATTTATTTTTAGGTTTATAATGATCGGAGAATCATGACCGTTCATGATGGTCATATATTTTTAAATATTGGCCATGAATTTCTGTTATTACTTTATTTTTTGAAATTTTATTTCATTTATTTGTAGGTCTATCATGATCGGAGAATCATGACCGTCCATGATGGCCAGTCTATAAATAAAGATAAAGGGGGTTCAAATTGAAGAATTACATGTTGGAGTAAAGAAGAAACTCATTTCGATCACCGTGTGTCAAAGTCAAAAGTACAAGTGTAGAAGCTTAGAATTTATGCCTCCCCTCCCCTCTCCTTATAGCCGGCCACCCCTCCTCCCCTAGCAACCAACTGGTCTCTCCATTTCCCCCCACATAACCACCAGTCTACTCCCCCATATCATCCCCAACATCCACCATCCGACCACCAAAATTACCCACAAAAATCTCGAGTTGGCCTCCCCATTCCATCCCCTACGTTCAACAATCAACAGTCACATTTTTCTCCTCCCATCTCCATCAGCCAGTAGCCCCCAATTATCCCCACAAACCACAAGTCGCCCTCCTCACAAATTCCCCACATACAATTCCAAAAACTGGCCACAAAATCCTTTCCCAATTCTAACCAATTCAGTTTCCGACGATCACCGGAAATCACCTTCGGCCACCTCCGATTAACTTCCACCACCATCCCTCAAAATACCTTCATTTTTAGTTTTCCAACGATCGTTGAAAACCACCTCCGGCTAGCCACCACCCCATAACTACCATAACTACCTCCCACTACCCCAATGACCCCCCATCCCCGCCCCACATCCGAAAATTGAGGCCCCAATCCTTAATTAACTCCACACCTCCCATTTTTCCACTTCCGCCTCATTTCTCTAAATCATCACGTGGATCCACCCTCTCCGGTCCAAAACAAACACCCTAATACTCCAATTCCAGCAGCTGGCCACTCTTCCTTTCATTATCCCTAACCGAGCCCCTCGACCTTTCCTTTAAGTAGCATCCCTTATCACACGTGGAGCCACATTTCCCTCCAACAGATCCCTCCTTTGAGGTACAAATCGAGCCCCACTCCCACTCGGTCAGCACCCTGCCATCTCTCCCATTCCCTCCACTTTGCAGAACTTGGTCGTCCCCCTTTGACTGCTGCCAGAACTACTCTGCCTTTGACTGCTGCAAGAACTACTCCAAGGAGGAGCAAACTTAATTCCAGCATATAAAATTTGATTCCAGCTGTTGGGAATCCTCAGCTCTCCCAGGTCTCCAGTAGCCCTCCTACAGCTCCCTGATTTCTCTACAAAGGGTTTGACGTTTCCTCCAGCTGTTGGAATTGTATTCCCGCCCACAATTGCTTCCCCCACAGTCCTCCAACCCCCTTCCAACCTCCATACAGCAGCTGCTGCCATTCTAGCATCCAGGAGGGCCCATTCCAGCACCATTCCTTACTGACCACCAGCAGATTAACACATACTGAGATCTAAATCCACCCTCGGGCCTCACTTACGGCTTCCCAAGGTCCGCCAAAAACCCATCTACCCTTTTCCCATTTTTTTAATTATGTGAGTTTTAGCTTGACGTCATTTTTTGTCTGTTGAATTGTGTGTTAAATCCCTACTTGAGGGGATATTAGTTTGTAACCGTTGTTTTCAAAACTTTCAAGTGGTGTACATTTTCAGTTACTTAGTCATGTGATTTTAAGCTCTCTTACATTTATACGACATCAAGTGTTTCCTTGTTTGCCAAACTTCAACAATTGTGGCATATCTTTTATTTTGATTTACATAATAAATTACAATTGTAAGTTAAAAGTCGTTGGAACAATATTGTTGCATGTAGCGATCACTCGTTATTTTCTCGTCATTTAGGGTCGTCCTGTATCAAGAAGGACAACAGATTAATGTATGGTTGAATCTGGGGGGTCTAAATCCCGGAAATACTGACTACTCAACCATCAAATCACCTAAGTGATATCTTTGTTCAGAACCTAATTAATCCGGCTAGTAATAATTGATCGAGATTGTAGGCCCACACAAGTGTATTCCCACAGGAGGTAGTGATCCACTATCCGTTCAGACGATCTGAGACAATAGATGCACCCGAACGGTTATTCTGAGTCATTTTTATATATTGCTTTGTTTATTTCAATTTGTATTTGATACCTGATCTGCACGGAGGATATGAGCCGTTTGATTCGGGTACCATATTTTAGTCATCCTATTTATGCATGTACGTGATGGATGCTTGAGTCATCGTAATTTTTGGTTCCTTTTGGAAACCAATCGATCCTCTCTCTCGGTGTGACGTCGAGGGGTGATCCTTGGTGGACTCCAAGGCTTCATGCTTTAGTGTCAGGTCCTTCCCCATCGTTCATCCACATTCAGTTCCTCCATTCTCTGCAAGCCCATCTCCCATTGAACCTGAAGTCGCGACTCCTACTCCCGCCGCCAAACCTTCCACTCTCTGACGCACCTTTCCACTGTCCACGTTGAAGATGTATACGCCTATAAATTGAATCACCTCATTGTTTTCACCTCAATTTCCCTACTAGCACTAGCCCCGAGTTCCCCATCCACCAACAATACAGTCCCCTACGCCTACCATGGGCCCAGCTTCCCATGTCGTCTTCAATCCACCAACCCCCCCCCCCCCCCCCGCCAACCACCCCCGATCACAAATCTACATCTTCTCCATCAAATATCTCTTCCCTAGACCTACCCTATTTCACTTCCAGTAACTTGCAACCTTGAGGAAGCAGTAGCCCTCGGAACTTCACCGTAGTATCTTTGCCCATCGCCTGCACGTGTAAGTTGTTATTCGGAGTCTTTGTTTTCTATTACTATGTCCTTGGGACTATATTTTATAGAATGCAATATTATGTGTTTGTTCCCTCGAAGTCGTATGATTTGCAGGCTATATTTGGTGCTCTCTTAAGAATATTGCGTCATTATTATTTGTGAGTTATAATTTGCTTTCCACATTAATTTTTTGTGAGCAAGCATGCTCCTGAATAAATTTTATCTTAATTAATTACAACTGATAATTTTATTCTAGCTGGCAACCGCATTTGCATACACATTAGGGATGGTCGGTAGTTGAACCGCATTTGCATACACATTAGGGATGGTCGGTCGTTGAACCGCATTTCATTTAGTGGCATTTTAAGGCATTTGTCATTTACAACTTACCCCTACATCAAATTGGTATCAGAGCTATGTTAGGTCACATTTTATGCTAAGAAGTGGTAGGTTATTTCAATCTTCTACGTCTGTATCTCACCGACGAACGAGCTGCCAATTCGAATTCAGACATGATGTCCACTGAATTCCAAAGACTTGTACTCAATCGATTTGGTCAAATAGAACCCAATTTGTCGTCATCAAAGACTCATTGCTAGAGTTAGCACTAGAGTCGGCATGTCACAAATCTCTAGAGGTCAAGTTTCACATACACATTATGATGAGCCTCCGGACGATCGTTGAGATGCTCCACCGCTTCCTAAGAAACGTGTTAGAGATCTACCTCGCCGAGATCCCCCTCCTCCCGCGAGAGGGAATCCCAAGCAGGTTTATGAGTATCAACAGGGTCTAGCTCCTATGAGAAATCACCATCCTCTCAATTAACCTCCCCCCCAGCTCCACCAGGTCATTGAGGTCATTTCCCACCTGCACGACACGATTATGGTTTATGACAATCATTATGATGACTACCGATGCCACTCTGCAAGGGCGACCCCAGACGAGGATGGCATTATATGGCACGTCCATATTAACACACCATCCTCCAAACAGTCACCAAGACCCAAAGGCATTTGGTGTATGGCTCTAGGACATTGATCATTATTTTGAGTGGTATGAAATGGGCGACGAAAAGCGCGTACGGTTCAGAAAAATAAAATTACGGGGGCGGGCCAAGATTTACCAGACGAGTCTAAATAAATCTCTTGACCAAGATATATACCTCATCTCCCGATGAGCTGAAATGAAATAGTGGTTGAAGGAAAAATACCTTTCCACCTTGTATCGAGATAAGCTTTTAGACCAACTTTATGCTCTTCGGTAGGGGACTCTTTTTGTTGTTGAGTACATATCATGTTTTGATAAGTTAGTAGTAAGGAGCGATATCTTGGAGGAGCCCATTGCGACTGCGTCCCGCTTTCAAGCCTACTCAGATCTGATATTCGGAGGGAATTGATTCCCCATAGAGTCGGGATAGTCGAGCGGGAATTTCAGCTTGCACTTGAGTATGAGTAATATTTGCGCCTTGTTAGCCCTAGATAGGTCACCCCTCGACCTAATACCTATACACTTAGAAGACCCACCCCGACCATGGCCACTACCCCAGCACCTAATCACATTCCTGCAAATGCAAAGGGGAAAGTCATTATTCAAGGAAGCCTCAAGTCAGGGGGTGTTCAATGTTATAAATGCTTGGGTAGGGGACACATATCATCACAGTGTTCGACTAGGAATCTACTGATCGAGGGAGAAGATGAGCTCAACACTAGGGTTGAGGATGAACATGTTGAGGAGATTACAGTTGTTGTGGAGGATGGACGGGAGAGCAATATTGATAGGTCACTAGAGCTTGGGGTCATCAGGTGCCTTCTACATACCCCTCATGTGGAAGATGACTGGCGTCGTAATACAATGCTCTACACGTATTTCCCTAGAACAGAAGGCCCATGTAGACTTGTTATTGATAGTGGTAGTTGCGTAAATATGGTCGCCAAGAAGAGCGTGGAGCGTATGCAGTTCACAGCTGAAGCACACTTGCATCCCTATCATATCCTTTGGGTTGACAAGTCTACTATTCAGGTGGCACGGAGGTGCCTAGTACCGATTCGCATAAGAATCTGTTGAGGACAAGGTTTGGTGTGATGTTATATCCATGGATATTGCGCATATATTACTTGGATGACCCTGGTTGTATGATTGAGATGCCCATATGTTAGGTCAATCTAAGACGTGTATATTCTTTGGTAAGGATCAAAAGATTACCCTGATTCTGATCCAACTCAGAGACACTCCCAAGGACAAGGTCAATTCGTTCCATTGGTGCAGGATCATCGAGACCTTTAAATATCTTACGGATGGGTGATTTTATGAGAGAGAGTTTGGATATTGGGATTATGTATGTAGTGGCAGCCATCATGGCTTTTGAGGTCTATATAGATATTGTGATTACTGATCCGGACATTCGTCATTTTTTGGAATGATTATTCTGATATCATGCATGAGGAGCTTCCACCGTTGAGAGATATCCAACATGCGATTGACTTAGTAACGGGAGGATTCTCTGCCCAACTTACCCCAATATCGCATGAACTCAACTGAAAGCGTCGAGTTAAAGCGACAAGTGGATGATCTTCTTAGAAAGAAGTTTATAAGTGAGAGACAGTCCATGTGCAGGACCTACCCTTATTACTCTGAAAAAGGATGGGAGGTTGGTCCAGTTGGAGCATGTGTGTTGATAGTCATGTCATTAATAAAATCACGGTGAAATACCGTTTTCAAATACCCACCTCGACGACCTCCTTAATGTGATGGTTGGTGCTCATATCTTTTCAAAGATCGATATATGTAGCAGGTACCAGCATATTACAGTGAGAGAGGGGCGAGTGGAAGACGGCCTTCAATAAGCATGGTTCGTATGAGTAGCTAGTTATGTCATTTGGATTATTGAACATGCCTATCATATTCATGAGGGTGATGACATATTGATATACATCTAGTGTCACACCGAGCACCGAGCACTTGCATCATATTCACTTGGTATTCAATCTTCTTCGGAAGGACCATCTACATATCAACTTGAATAAGTGTTCGTTCCATGTTTGCATCGGTTCTATTTTCTTAGGTATATAGTCTCTGTGTTTGGTATTTCAGTTGACCATGACAAGGTAAAGTCCATCCGTGAGCGGCCTGTCCCGAAGAACGTTCATGAGGCCCGTAGTTTCCAAGGGCTTGTCACCATCTATAAAGGGTTTGTCAGAGGCTTTATTTTTATTATGGCCCCTCTTATGAGCTGCCTTCTGTAAGGGAGATTTTGTGTGAACGAAGGTGGTCACTCGGGCATTCGAAAAGATAAAGAACTCATCATCTGCCCCTGTTTTGCGCCTTCCAGATTTTTCTAAGGCGTTCGAAATGGCTTGTGATGCGTCTGGAGTTGGTATTGAAGGAGTACTTAGTCGAGAGGGTTATCCAGTTACTTCAGTGAGAAACTGAATGATGCCCGACAAAAGTATTCAAATTATGATCGTGAGTTTTATACTGTGGTGCCAGTACTTTGTTATTGAAGTCATTATCTCTTGCATAATGAGTTTGTTTAAAATTCAGACCACCAAGTCTTGTGTTATCTCAATTCACATAAGAAGTTGGGTCATCGTCATGCGAAATGGGTGGAGTTTATACAAGATTATCACTACGTTCTCAAACACCGAGTGGGTGTTGAGAACAAACCAGTTGACACCATGAGTCATCGAGTCAGTCTTCTCCACACAATGAGTGCACGAGTTGAGCGCTTTGACGTATAATTAATAACTAACCGAACTGCCCAGACTTTGTAAATCGATACTGATCTTACATAGGATCTCAATCGGCACATCTACAAGCTAGAATCGTGATCCGAATCTTAGAATTCTTTAGGAACGCAATCCCGACACGATTCTACTGATCTGACCAAAGGTAACTAGAAACATTTCTAACCCTATCACGACCCCATTCAACGGCCCAACCCCCATAACCCATTGTTTGTCCTTATCCCAATCTCTCCCCTATACCCATCACAGAATAATATCATGCTGCTTTACCATATATGAAGTGTCGATTGCCGATTGCAAACGAAGGCCAAGCGCGACGTCTTTGGTTGCTTCCAGTCTAGACAATATCAACATTTTCCTTCCATCTTAGGTTCCATTTCAAGTGGTGTCAGTGTCTTATCTTATATTTTTGCGTATGAGCAATCTCAGTGGTTGGTAATCCAGTGGCTTCTTGCTTCCTACATTCAAGACTGTCTACTCTTCCTTTCTAGCGTACGGGAAAACTAGCAATTACAAATCTAATATACGAGCAATTCAAACTTCTTGCTTCCAAGTGTACGAGCAATCCAACAGTCTGAGTTCGTATTCCTTCTTCTAAGAATCCATCAAATCCATCAATCCAGATTTGTTTTTATATTTAGTAGATATTGGGTGTCCTGCCTGAAACTGAAAGTGAACTTAATATGATATTAACTTTTGATTTAGTTATTCAAAAAAATTTAATAATAATTACTCACATATTGCTCAATTTATTGATTTTTTGTTAATTGAGCATGTAATTGGATGATAAAAAATTCAATTTTATATTTTTAGTCATAATTTATGAATGTTGTAGGATCTTGCGATCCTCGATCCGATCCTACGAACCTATCCAATCCAACCTCGACACAATCTCACCTAGGATCTCGATCCAGACAACCTTGATACCACCCAGACGAAAGATCCACCTGAGTTATATGAGGGTTTTGTGATCTCAGATGATTACTTATTCTTCGACTCAAGCATCTGCGTACCACAGACGCCCCTTAAAGGCTTTTTTATATGAGAATTACACATGGGTGAAGCAGTAAGACATTTTGGTCGAGAAAAGACGATTGTCTTAGTTGACGATCGTTTCTTTCGGAATAGCTTGAAGAAGGATGTTGCACAGATTGACAAACTGAAGTTATCAATCACACTCTAAGAACTCTTTTACAATGCCTAGTAGGGGAAAGTCCTACCTGGAATTTTGTTCTACCTATAGCTGAGTTTGAACACAATAGTTTAATTAATCATACTACTGGTCTGAGTCCATCTAACATCATACTACGTTATGAGCCTAGGAAGCTCATCCACCTAGTTCAAATCCCTTTAGGATGCTGCCCAGCCCGGTGAGTCTGTAGAGTCTTGCATAAACTTCATGAATAAATCAGAAAGAAAATTGCAATGAGTAAGGATTATTATAAAAATCAAGCAGATCAGCACTGGAGGGAACAGATTTTTGAAACTACAAAGCAATTATTGATTCGCATACAATCTAAGAGATTCCCAACGGGACCAAGAAAAAAACTATGCGCTCGCCGAATGGGTCCCTATACAGTCATACGACAGATTGGTATCAATGCATATGAGATTGACATCCGTCAAAATATAAGGATAAACATGGTATTCAATGTGAAGGATTTGACTCCCTAGTACGAGGAGTGCATGCATGTGGATCCCTTCCCACTTCCATGTCTAAGCCACAACATCTTTCATTACCTCCCACTTCACCCAAGCCTCGGCATGTTGATTCTCACAATGAAGACCACTTTGCACCACCGACGGTTCCACCAAATCAACGTTCAGACAGAGATACATCTTACTCGGAGTTACTTGCGTCCGCCAAAGATACACATTATATTATTACTCAAGACTTCACAGCAGTTGGCGAGCATGATACACTATGATATCTTATTTGTTGGCACAAACACCAAATTTCAGGTGAGGTTTGGATTTCCCCAGAGAAGCATAAGCGACTCATTCCTATGCTACGCCAAGAATATGATCGTCTTCACTCATTAGAGATAAGTATTTTCAAGCGGGGGAATTGATGGAGATCATCGGGCCACACACATATATTCTCATAGGAGGCAATGATCAGTTGCCCGTTCAGACAATCTGAGTCAATGGATGCGTCTGAATGATCGTTCCGAGTGATTTTTATATATTATTTTGTTTATTTCGAGTTGTATTTGACACCCGATAGGCTGGGACAATATGAGTTGTTTGATTCGAGTTCCCTATTTAAGTTTTGTCCTATAAATATATGCAGGCGCCGGGTGGTTGAGGCATCGTGTTTTTGGTTCCTTTAGGAAATCGTCGATCCTCTCCCACGGTGCAACGCCGAGCAGTGATCCTTAGTGGACTCCAAGGCTTCGTCCTTCAGCACCAGTTCCTTCCCCGCATCCATCCATGTTTAGTTCTGCCATTCTCTGCAATCATGTCTCCCATTGAACTGAAGTTGCAACTACCACTTCTTGCAGCTCAACCTTCCACTCTCTAACGCCTTTTTCCAACGTCCACAGTTAAGCCGTATCCGCCTATAACTTGAATCTCATTGTTTTCACCCTAAATCCCCTTCCATCCTAGCAATAAGTTACACGTCCACCAACAACCCAATCCCCTTCGTCTACCCTCGATCTCGACCTCACTGTTGATACTGAACCCAACTTTCCTGTCTTCCACAGCCCACAAGCCCCCCTCCCATCACAAATTTGCACCTTCTCCATCCAATATCTCTTCCAGAGCCCCACCCTAGTAACCTGCATCCCTGAAGAAAGCATCAACCCTTGGAACTTCATCGTACCCTAGCTTGTGGCATTCACATGTAAGTTATTATTTGGAGTCTTTGTTTTCTATTACTGTGTACTTGGGACAATCTTTTATGGGATGCAAAATTATGTGTCTACATCCTTGAGTTTGTACGATTTGCAATAATATATTCAATGCGCACTTAAGAATATTGTGCATTAATTATTTGTGAGTTATAATTTTCTTTCCACATCAATTTTCTGTGAAAAACTGTGCCTCTAAATAAATTTTATCTTAATTACTATTGCTAATTTTACTCAGACTAACAACAACACTTGCATACACATTAGGGATTGTCGGTAGTCACACCGCATTTCATTAAGTTGCATTTAAAGGAATCTGTCATTTACAATGTACCCCTGCATCAGAAACATAGAAGATTTACATACTTCAATGTTAGATCTTTCCTCACTATACAAGTTTCTTAATAAGAGATGTAATTGTGCAATTCATAAGTTTCCATATAGTTAGTAGACTTTTCTAATAATAATATGAGCATAACATGATATAAAAAATTTAGTCATATGAGCATAACATGAATATAAAATATGAACATAACATGAAAATAAAAATATGAGCATAACATTTCATAATTTACAATTTTAGTCATATAAGCATAAAATGAATATAAATATATATCCTACGAAAAAAACATGTACATGCATAAGATCATTTTAAGTGTACTTTGATTTAACATATGCCACGGTTAAACGTTTTTTTACTACACGTCCAACAATGTTAAGAGTATTTTTGTTTGTCCTTTTTTTATTTTCTTGCTTTTGGGTGCACAAGTAGTGTGGTAAGGCTTCTAACCTTTCGGCCATCTCCTAGCATGTACTACTTAATTGCTTTCTCAGTTCAAAAACTAGTTTCAGAGCTGGGCTTCTAGAACTAGGACCATCTCTTTGCAACTAAAATAGTAAGTCATATTCATCATTGGATTGGTTATACCTTCCCTCACCTTCCAAGGATTTACTCTTAATTTTGTTTAAATAGTATAGATGTTTTTTTCATGTTTCTTTATCTTATTTTTAAAAAATCATATAGATTTTTTAAATACCTTTTACTTATAGAATCCCCCTTTATATAAATATGTATGCAGCGGAATTTCTACCTTTCTCTTATTTCTGAAGTTTTTTTTGCATTCCAAAGTATCAAAAAGTAGAAATTCATTTGATATTTTTTTAACATAAGGGTCTTCTTGGTGATATTTCAATTAATAAACACATCAGTAAGAAATAACTTACAGAAAATACTTTGACAGTTCTTAAAATAACTAACAATGGTAAGAAATAAAGATCTGTGACTGAATTCTTATGGAACCAGCTACTAAAACTTTTACATACTATAATAATACAAAGGTGAAAATTCAACTATTTACGTGCAAATTTGTAAGCTTATGACCCTGAAATTATTCAGATCAACAACTGCAACTTATGACATTAATATTTACATTAAATTTAACATGAAGATCAATTCCTAATAGTTGACAGAACTAATCTCATGTGTGCATTCTCCGTGAAATATTTTCCTCAAACTAAAATCATTTTTGTCTTTCAATATGCAACTGCTTGTTAATATTATTTCTCCAATTTCAAATGAGACGGAACGATCTTGATATCATGTTTGGAATCTAATGAGTGGTGATGATAATTGAGGTTTTTTTTAGTACTTCTCGATCTACTCTTTTGAGGTGAGTATGTTTCGACTATATCAGTCTCTACCATCTCCACATATCTATCATGGCTCATGCTCTTGCTAAAAATAGCTACCACGAGGTTTGCCGAAATGTTTGTTTTACTCCCTCTGTAAAGAGCCTAGAGCATGGTTGCATTCTACACTGTCATTCAGAAGAAAGAGTTCCTAATATGGCCATGTTGGCTTCTACAAAACTGTATAAGAAGCCAGAAAACGTCAACAATATTTAAAACATTATACTGTTTACATTTTTGTTTTGTTTTGTTATTTTTTGATCTTTTGAGGTGAGTATATTTCTTCTATATCAGTCTATATCCTCTCCACGTGTCTATCATAGCCTATGCTCTAAGTGAAAACAGCTAACACGAAGTTTGTTGAAATGTCTTTGTTTCACTCCCTATGTAAAGAGCCTAGAGCATGATTGCATTCTATACTATCAATCAGAGAAAGAGTTCATATTATGTCCATGTTGGCTTCTACAAAACTGTATAAGAAGCTGGAAAAGATTATGTTTTTACATTTTTGTTTTGTTTTGTTTTGTTATATTTTAGTATTTTGAGGTGTGTTATGTGTATTTTCGTCTATATCAATCTCTACCCTCCCCGCACGTCTATCATGTCCTATGCTCTTGGTGGAAATAGCTATCACGAGGTTTGTTGAAATGCTTTTGTTTCACTCCCTCTGTAAAGAGCCTATAGCATGATTGAATTCTATATTGTCGTTCAGAGAAATAGTTCATATTATAGCCATGTTGGCTTCTACAAAACTGTATAAGAATCTGGAAAAGATCAACCATATTTAAAATATTATAATTTTTACATTTTTGTTTTGTTTTAGTTAATTGTTTCACATAGTTTGTAAACATTGTAAATTTGGGATGAATGTTGTAAAGAGTAATGAAAAGGGAGGAAATAATTATTGACATGATCTCTGATCATAAAGATCTGCAATAATTGAATAAATCGGAGTAAAATTCAAATATCGAAGATAAATGATGCTCTAATGAAGATGAAAAATGGAAAGGTGATTTGGTCATACGATAAAGTATGGAAATGTCCAAAAAATGAAGGAATTGTGTGACTTACGTGTTTTTTCAATAAGACATTGAAGTCAAAGAGGATGTCAGACCAATGGAGAGAAAGTATCTTGATACCTTTGTATAAAACACAGGAGCTATACAAAATTATGTTAATTATAGAGAAATTAAATTAATTAGTCATGCAATGAAACTATGAGAATGAGTAATAAAAAGAAGAGTAAGACGAGAGACTAGCATCTCGGAGAATCAATTTGGATTCATGTCAGGGCAATCGACCATGGAAGTTATACATCTCTTGAGGAGGCTCATTGACAACGATCGAGAAAGAAAACAAGATTTGCATATGTTGTTTATTCGATCTAGAGAAGGTTTATGATAAGTTTCTAAGAGAGATATTATGGAGGGTCTTAGAAAAGAAAGGTGTAAATTTATCATACATTGACATAATTTTTTATCAATAGTTCAAAACAATGGAGGTATTGATAAAGATGTGATACTTAGAATCCAAGCAGGTTGGTTGAAGTGGAGAGGTGCGTCGGGAATCTTACATGATCATAAAGTACCATTAAAACTTAAAGGCATGTTTTACCGTAATGCAACTAGACCAACGATGCTCTATGGTTCTGAGTTTTGGGCAGTAACAGTGTATATGAGCAAAAAATGGGAGTTGCGGGGATGAGAATACATAGGTTGATGTGTGTACACAAGAGACTGGAAAAAATCAGGAATGAATGTATCAGGGATAAGACAAGAGTAACACCAATTTTAGAGAATATGCGAGAAGCTCGACTAAGATAGTTTGGACATGTACAAAGGAGACCCTAAGAGGCACCTATTAGGGGTTGCGAGAGTCTACTCACTAGACATGTTAAACGAGGGAGGGGTAGACCAATAAAGACTTGAAGAGTGTTAAAGAAACTATGAAAATGCCCAAATTTTGGTCATCTTGTAATCTTGTTTAGTCCTACATCTTGGGATTGAGAATTCCCTCATCTCTCTCTTTTTATATAAGTGTACAAATACATGTATTATTGTATAAAATAATTGAGAAATTAATAAAATTATATTTATATTTCTTCTCAATTTGTGCATTTCTACATGATATCAGAACCAACCGGTGCTTTAATTTTCTTGTTGTTGGTTCCTCTCACGCACCTTGGGCGGCTAGATGTTTTGTAACAGCAAGTCCTTTTGCGAGTTCCTCTGAATTCCTTTCTCTGTTCTTTCCCTCCACTCTATCGTCTTTTATAGTTTCTTCAACTGGGTCTTGCCTGCTTGCATCTTCGACGGACTGTCGTGGCTACCCGCAGCTTCCCTTTCTACTCGCAGATCTTGCCCTCTTGGTCGTTGATATACTGCGACATCTTTGTCGCAAGCTTCTGGACGCTTAGCCATCTCGCGGCAAAGATCGAAGCATTCCTGCTCCTGCCGTCTTGGTCGCCCGCTACCTGCCTAGTCGCAGTCTCCTTGTAGCAGCTCCACCTGCTGACATTGTTGTTCTAGTCGCAGTTCTACCTGCAGCATCTATTCGACGTCATCACCGATCTTCAAACATTTGACCCGGAGTAACAGGTGACTTAACTTCTTTTGTTTCAAGATCCAAGACTCTTGTTGAGGCTTCGATGCAACATCAGCCTCCCATGACAGATCTGGTTGCACATTGTGTACAGAAAGAAACAGTCGGGATTGTCATGATGATGGCACGTGTTCCACCCCATCTTCACAGTGTTCGGGCTCAAATTCTATCTTCATCTGCAACTCCCTCTCTGTCGGAATGTTTGCACTTATGCTCTTGAAGGTAACATCGCCACCTGATGTTCCTGGGAATTCATCTTCGGCTCTTCTCTAGCAGCCTTTCACAGCTCCTTCGACTCGTGGAGGTCGCAGCACTTCTCGGGAACGGGGACGTACGGGAAGACCCCGTCCTAAATGTTTTCATTGCGATCAAGATGATCACCTTGAGGCCACCTGCAATCGCAAGCATGGTCTGCCTACACATCTAACTGCTTCAATTGCAACTGATCCTAACTCCTCCACCCGCAACGACATCGATGCTTTGCGCACCCAGCTCTAGCATCTCCAAGGGGTGATCAGTCGCTAGTCTGGATTTGTTGCGTTGATCTCCAATGAAGGTATATCATGTATCGCTCGCAGCTCCCACTGGATTGTGCACTTTGGTGCCACCCACCATATTACTCCGCATAAATCATCTCAGTACTTGCAATTTGCACATCCCAAGTTCATCATTGTAGCCAATGGTGACATCACCCTGTTTTTGGCGATGTTAATCTGCCTCTCACTCCAACCCTCTCTTTATCCTCGGTCCTTCTTGTTCCAGGATTGCCTTTTAACCTGTTTTTTGTTAGTCGTCGTACTCAGGAACTTGATTGTTATGTAACATTTTAACCTTCCTCCTTTCTTGTGTGGGATCGACGAACGCAGAATATCATTGGCAAGGGACGGCTGTCTAATGGGCTACATTTCTTGGATATTTCACCTACTGTTCTCTCTTTGGTCACTTTTGTTGATTGACATCGACGTCTGAAGGCATGCTCCCCTCCATATTCTCAAGAAAACTCTTCCTGATATCTCCCTCCATGAGTTTACTTGTGAATCATGTATTTTTGACAAATAGCATCGTGCATCTTTTATCCCTCATCATACTAGGAGTAATGCTCATTTTGATTTAGTGCATTCTGATATTTGAGAACTTTATAAAACTTTTAGTGTATATGGTTATCGTTACTTTGCTCATTTATTAATGAATACTAGAGCATGACCTGATTGTATTTACTTCGTGATCATGCTAAAATCGCCCCTACCTTTCGTGCATTTATTACTGAGACTCGCACTCAGTTTTTCACTGCTATAAAAGTTTTCGCACAGATAATGCGCGTGAATATACAAGTCGTACTTTTTTGAAATCTGTGTATTGAGTTTGGGATCATCCATCAAACTTCATACACTTATACTCCCAACAAAATGGTGTGGTTAGGCGAAAAAAAAGTCACCTTCTTGACGTCGCCCAATCCCTCATGTTTCAAATGCAAGTAGTCACACTATACTCGAACTTCGCGGTCTCTACTGCATATCATCTCATAAATCGCATACCCTCCTGCATTCTCAACTTTGCGACTCTGTTTAGTCTCCTTTTTTCCTTTCAAGCCACCCTTTTCCATCACGCCTTGTGCTTTTGGATGTAACTGGTATGTCCATAATCTTGGTCAGTCTGCTACTCTGCTGACAAGTTTGCTCCTCGAGCTACCAAATTTATGTTTGTTGGATACTCCCGCACTCAAAAAGGATGTGTGTTACTCTCCTAACGATCGCAAAATGATTGCTTCGGCAGATGTGATATTTCTCGAGGACCAACCGTTTCACTCTTCTCCTCCAGCTCCTCTTATACCTCCCCTTCTACCACGTCCTACCATCTCTGTCACGTTTCGCCTTCCACCGCTTCTTCCAACACCAACACCAATACAACCCAAATCACCTCTTCGTGTGAACACACGTCGTCCTCCCAAATCAAATGCCCTACCACAGTTACCCTTTACCAGTGACATCTCGCGGCTTGCTGATCCAGTATTGACCACAACGGCTCATTCCTTGGTGAGTTATGTATTCATTACATCGCCTCTCCACGCCTCTTCTCAAATCAGTGATGTATTTATCCTCTATTTTTATGTCTAACTCTTTGCAGGAGGCTATTCAACATCTGGAGTGGCGTGCGGTCATGGATATGGAAATGGCTGTCTTATGGGTCAACAACTTGGAATCTTATCCCTCTCCCTCCAAGACAGACTTGTGTGGGATGTAAGTGAGTCTTTGCAATCAAACATGCTCCAGACGGGATAGTTGACCACCTAAAGGATCGGCTTGTGGCTCGGAGGTTCACTCAACATCAAGGCCTCGACTATGATGAGACTTTCTCACCAGTAGCTATGTTAAATATTGTTCGAGTCTTGATCTCCATAATTGCTCATGCACCAACCGTTCCGGGTTTGAAACCACGGGGAGTCTCATGTTTGTCATCTAAATAAATCTATTTATAGTCTCAAACAGTCTCCTCGTACATGGATTTGACAAGTTTAGTAAAGTCGTCTGTGATGTTGGATTCACTTAAAACTCGGCTGACTTCTCCCTCTTCACTCGTCATCGACCAACCGACACAACATTCTCTTAGTTTATGTTGATGATATTCTGATTACTGGTAATGACTCCACAGGAATACAGATGATTAAGCAGCACTTAAACTCGGTTTTTCAAACCAAGGATCCGGGAAATATTCGGTACTTCCTTGGACTTGAGGTAGTGAGATGACCTGATATCCTTATCCTATTTCAACAGAAGTACTGTCTTGACCTTCTTCAAGATGTTGGCTATTCGGGATGCAAGCATGTTGACACTCCTATGGATGTCAACCGCAAGCTCTATGCTCAATGACTCTGACTACGATCAACTACATTCGAACCCAGAATATTATCGACGTCTTGTACGAAAACTAATATATCTTACTGTTATAAGACTTGATATCTCGTTTGCAGTTGGAGTTGTCAGACGATTTATGCATGCTCCAAGACCTCTCATTTCCAGGTCGTCGAGTGCAATCCTCTGATACTTGAAAACTGCTCCTAGATAAGGGCTTGTATACAAACCATCTTCCTCTCTATCTCTGATTGGCTACTATGATGCTGACTATGCTAACTCTCTTGATGATTGATGCTCTACAACTGGTTTTTGTATTTACTTTGAAAGAAACCATATTACTTGGCGTAGCAAAAAGCAATCTATTGTTTCTTGCTCATCTGTTGTAGTCGAGTACCGTGCAATGGTTGTTGTGTCTGAGCTTACCTGGCTAGAATGTCTCCTTGGTGATTTGGGAGTCAAACTTTCCTCACCAACAACTCTATTTTGTGGCAGTCAAGTTGTTATACATATTTCCACGTATCCTGTATTCTATGAGCGAATCAAACACATTGAAGTTGATTATCACTTCATTCGGGAGAAGGTTCAATTAAAAAAGCTGGAATTATAACATGTTCCTGCTACCAGACAAGTGGTTAACATTCTCACCAAGGCATTATCATGACCATTGTATCATCAGTTTTTGTCCAAGCTTGGTGCATATGATTTGTATGCTCTAGCTTGCAGGAGAGTGTTAAAAAAGTGTTAAAGAAATGATGAAAAGGCTCAAATTTTTGCCCTCTTGTAATCATGTTTAGTCCCGCATCTTGGGATTGGGAATCCTCTCCTCTCTCTCTTCTTATATAAGTGTACAAATACATGTATTCTTGTACAAGACAATTGAGAAATTAATAAAATTATTTTTATATTTCTCTCAATTTATGCATTTCCTACAGAATGAAACTATAAGGAAAGACATGACGTACTTAGGTTCTGTTTGGCGCGGCTGCAGCGACTGGAAAAGCAGTGGTGGGAAGCAGTGGTGGAATAATCAACTGTTTTACAGAGTGGTGACAGAATCTGTGAAACTGTTTGGAAGAACAACGTTTGCAGTGTTGTTTGAAATTTTATTTTATTCATTTATTAGGGTAAATTTGTGTATTCTCGTCGTAAATCTGTGCATTCTCGTCGTAAATCTGTGCATTCTCGCCGAAGATCAGTGCATCCAAAATCGAAAAATCACTACGAATAATAGAGGATTCTCAAGGTCACCTGCAAGGACAAAAAAATTGAGAAATCAGAAAAGAAGAAGAGGAAGCGGACGGGTTGCAAACAAAAAGAAGTGGATTGGTCACCTTTTGAGTCGGATCTGCCGGTGATGCAGAGGGAGAGATCGCCGACAAAGAGAGGAAGCAGGGTCTTCGTGAGGGTTTTCGACGTGATGCGTCGCAAAATCGGAGAAGAAGAGGAAGCGGACGGGTTGCAGCAAGGAGAAGCGGACGCCGCTTCCTGAGTCGAATCTGTCGGTGATGCAGAGGGAGAGATCACCGGCAGAGAGAGGAAGTGGGGTCTTCCTGAGGGTTTTCCGGCGTGATGCGTCATGGAAGGCGGACGAAGAACCGGTGCCTCCGTGAATCGCAGCCCACCGCGATTTGGAATCTTGAAAAATTTTTACGACTCCAAATCGAGGGTTTTTCACGACTGGAGGGCGGTGGAGGATCCTGCAGGAGGCGGGGAAAATGCTTGGTGGAGTTGTTGGATAACCGCGGCATGCTACTCATAAAACGCCGTGCCAAACAAAGTCTTGGGCATTAGTGAGATTATGACTAAAGATAGGGCACAATGGCAACAAAGGATCTATAAAGTCGACCTCACTATAGTGGGATAAAGGCTTGCGTGTTGTCGTTGTTGTATTTTGATGATCCTTTGGGATTCTCATATTTGATTCGATTTCATTTTGTGTCAATGAGTTAACTTCATTTGGTTGAATCGAAAAATCCTTTTGGTTATTGTGTTTTAAAACTAAGGATTTCCCTGCATTGTTTGAGTCCCCTACATTCTATCCCATTAAACTAATGCTCCATATTGCACTAAAGATTGTATAGCTTTTTTATCTGGTCAATTCCAGCTTCAATGGAATATGTGCAAACAATTCAGATTATGTAAGTGACATTGAGATTTAATAAACAAAGCGTTCTTCAGTTTTCTAAATGCAAAATTTTATGCCCAGACACCTGGATAAAAATCTTTTGGAACGCACGGTTCCTCCAAGTAACAGCAACCTCACAAATCTTCATGTTCTGTAAGTGATCCAATGGCTACGATCTTGCCAAATCTTCATGATTTTCAGCACTCAAACCTTGATTTTTCTCAGAAATTTGGCTAATAATGGATTTACCGGACCTATGCAAAATCTCACGGGAATAAACACACCCAATAATGTGTAAGAACATCTTCTGATCTTTTCCTACAATTTTTTTTCTGAGAACATACATGAAATTTGGAAGCTTTGATTGTGCTAACAGGGATTCTCAGCAATAATTCATTTGATCCTTCAGAAGCTCCAGAATGGATGTCGGAACTTGAAAATCTCACTACTTTGTAAGCGAGTGTTCATTGTATGGTTACATTATAGCAATAGACTTTGTAACTATACTATAATAACTACTGTGCCCATTTGGAACCAACTTTTTGGAGAAAATGCAGTTGAGTGGCGATAAGAATCTAACCTGGCAGTTAGGTGTCAGATTTTAATCTATATATGTGTAGTTGACTATGTTGAGCTCATTAGCAAGTAAAGCAGTAAGGATTTTCTTTTCATTTATGAATCATTTTAATTTACGGGGTATACTTCTCCCATTTACTGTATTTTTGTAATTGCTTTGTTTATCTTCCGCTAACACCACACTTTCAAATTTAGTCATAGGATCAAAACCAAATGCAAATCCAAACCCTCCATATTTCCCTTCCTGCAGATATACTCTGAAGCTTGAGTTTGCATCTTTTTTATCCATATAAGTATATGTTAGTGCATGACTTTAGGAAGCGAAATTTCATTCACTGCGCCATCTTTTTTTATTGCTGGGTCTAAGATTTAAGAAAAATTATCCGCAACATTGAGTGTTGTATTTATCCCAAAGGCCTCCATGTCTATATGTAGGTAAATGTATTTTGTATTCTATTAATCCACTGATGAAACTGTTACTCAATTTTTATTTATTTTTTATTTTCTTTAATGTCACTAAAATCTCCTTGATAATAAATATATGCAACATGTACATGCATACAACATATTCAATGTTCTTTGCTTTTAGTTATGATTTCCATTGCTTACAAAATTTGCAAAATATTATGCAACAGGACATGATGGCCGTGCACTATATTATAAGATGTAGAGAAAAGAGCACGATCAATGAAGGAAAACCAATAAACCTTGTATATCCTTGTTCTGTAGTAAATACATGGTATGGGACTAATACAACAAGAGAAAAGAAAGACTAAATGGGTCATTAGGTGGGCCTTTACAATGTCTTTTCTAACACTCCCCCGCAAGCTAGAGCGTACAAGTCGTAGGCACCAAACTTGGATAAGAACTTATAGAATAGAGTACTAGGCAGGGCCTTAGTAAGAAAATCCGCGACTTGGTCAGTAGCCGGAACATGTCTCAATTCCAGTTTCTTCATTTATTCTTTCGTGGAAAACCGGATTCTTAGCTATGTGTATAGCAGCTTGACTATTACAGAATAAGGTAGCTCGTGAGAAAAGTTTTACTCTCATATCTCCTAGGAGGCTTTCGAGCCACGTAAGCTCGGATACAACAGACATCATTGAACGGTACTCAGCTGAAGATCGAGCAACCACAGCTTGTTTCTTACTGCGCCAGGTAACAAGATGTCCTCCTAAGTAGGTACAAAATCCGTTGGTAGAGTGTCGCTCGTCCAGGGATCCGGCATAATCTGCATCTGAATACGCAACCAGGAGTTGGAGTAGGAGTAGGGGAGGTTTTGTACCAGCCCTTGACCAGGAGCTGTTTTTAGGTACCTCAGGATGCGTTCGACGGCCTGTAGATAAGACATCCGAGGATAGTGCATAAACCGGCTAACAACTCCAACAGCAAAGGATATGTCCGGTCTTGTGACCGTTAGATAAATCAATTTTTCGACAAGGCGTCGATAGTATTCTGGATTTGAAAAGAGTGGATCTGTATCTGAGCCCCCAGCACAAAGCTTATGATTGATATCCATAGGAGTTTTGGTCGACTTGCATCCAGAGTAACCGGCATCCTGAAAGAGGTCGAGACAACACTTCCGTTGAGATAGGACAAGGCCATCCGGACGTCTCGCGATCTCAAGGCCGAGAAAATATCGGAGGTTCCCCAGATCTTTTGTTTGAAGCACAAAGCTCAGGAGTTGTTTGATCATTTGTAATCCCTTTGATTCACTGCCTGTGTTTAGGGCTGAGCATATTATTCGAAACTCGAAAGTCGCTCGAAATTCGCTCGAAAATTGAGTCGAATCGGAATCGATTAAAATTGATTCGACTCAATTTGAGTCGATTCAATTTAACTCGAATCTGATTTCGAGTCGATTTCAAGACAGCCCTGAATCGCTCGAAATATGATTCGAAACAACTCGAATTAATAAAATATATTATATATTTATTGATATATTCTTATTTTTAAAATAAAATTAATAAAATTTAAATCAAAATAAAAAGAATGAAGTCTTTTAAGTGTTTTGTTTGCTAAATTTATAAGTTGTCCGATTTAATTTTGGGCCGAATAGGAATAAAGAGAAAAAATGCTCAATTTCGAGTCGACTTGATTTCGAGTCGAGTTCGAGTCGAAAATTTTGATTTCGAGTCGAGTCAAAATCGCTCGAACTCGACTCGATGTCAGCCTAACTGTGATTAGGATGTCGTTGGCATACACCAAGAGGAGAACAGTGCCTGTTGTGCGATGTCGAGTAAACAGAGAGAAATATGTCGAGCTCCGAGTAAAACCAACCTCTTGCACAGCATTACTGAATTTGCAGAACCATGCCCGGGGGAACTGTTTGAGACCATAAATTGATTTTTTGAGGTGACAAACTCTGGACTCCCCCGTGGTCTCAAACCCTGGAGGTTGTTGCATGTAGAGTGTTTCTTGCAGATCGTCATTTAGAAAGCCATTCCTGATAACCACTGAAAAGAGAACACGAACTGTGTTAAACTTGGCCACGGGAGAGAATATTTCTACATAGTCGAGACCTTGGTGTTCAGTAAATCCACGAGCCACGAGCCTGGCTTTAAGACGATCAATTGTCTCAGCAGCAACATGTTTGATGATAAATACTCATTTACAACCAACAGTAGTCTGGCTTGGAGGAAGAGCAATCAGATCCCACATTTCGTTAGCCCAGAGGGCTGTCATTTCTTCGTCCATGGCTGCCCGCCAACCTGGGTGTTGGAGAGCTTCCATGTGCAGAGTTAGGGATAGAAACAAAAGATAGGGAAGTAGCAAAGGTGTGAAGCGTCGGGGACAGGCGATGTAAGGACACATAATTCGTCATGGGATGGGAGGTGGAGGTCAGTGTCGGATCAGCAGGTCGCAGAGTGTCAAAGGTTGAAGTCGACTGCATTGGGGCGGCGGAGCGAGGAGCGCGATAAGTATAGACACGAATAAGGGGGAGTTTGTAAGAACGGGAGCCGGATCAGGTAGAAGTGGTGGTGGAGGAGAGGTAGCAGGGATGAAAGGTCTTGGCAAAGACTGGGGTGGAAGAGGTGGGTTTGTAGCGTTGAAGTACGGTTTATCTTCACGAAAAGTAATGTCAGTAGAGACGGTCGCCTTGCGTGTAGTAGGAGAATAACAATCATAGCCTTTTTGGGTACGGGAATATCCGTCAAGCATGTGTTTAGTTGCCCGATGATCCAAAATCCAAATTGGCCGAAGGCGGACCAAGTGCGCGAACATAGCAAGTACAACCAAAGATGTGAGGTGTGAGAGAGAACAACGAAGTAAACAGGAAGAGGAGATTATAGGAAGTTAGCATTTTGGAGAACAGAGGGAAGGAAGCGGTTAAATGAGATAGCATGCTGCGAAAAAGCAATTTTTCAATATACCTGGGGACCTGCATTTGAATCATGAGCGAGCGAGCAATATCAAGTAGGTGTCTATTTTTTTGTTCGGCGACGCCGTTTTTTGTGGAGTATAGGCACATGAAGTCTGGTGAATAATTCTGAATTCAGAGCACATAATGGCAAACTCATGACTAGTGTCTTCGCGAGCATTATCGGTTCGGAGAGTTTTGATTTTGTCAGAAAAACTGTGTGCGAGTTTCAAGAACAAAAGTACGGAATACACAGGAAATCTCTGAGCGATCACGTAGTAAGTATAACCATGTCGTCCAAGAGTAGTCATCAATAAAGGTAACAAAGTAACGATAGCCAGATAAACTAAGAATTTTGTACGGGCCCCAAACATCAGAGTGCACTAAAATAAAAGGAGCGGATCTCCGAGTACAATTAGGAGGAAAAGATGAACGATGTTGTTTTGCCAAGATACATGAATCACACATAAAAGGCGGAAGAGAAATCAGGAAGAGCCTTCTTGAGGACCGGTAGGGGAGCATGCCCAAGACGCCGATGCCAATCAATGGAGTAGACTGATGAGAGAATGGTAGGAGAAACATCGAGAAGGTAGAGCCCATTTTGCAGTCATCCTTTACCAATGATACTTTGCGTCTGTCGATCCTGCATTAGAAAAGAAGTAGAGGTGAATGTGAGAGAACAATTCAAATCGAAGTGAGGCGACTAACAGAAAGCAGGTTAAACGGGGAGCCCGGGACATGAAGAGACGAGCGGAGATATATAGAGGAAGTCAGGGGAATATCAGGAGAGCGAGAGACGGGAACGGTAGCGCCATTGGAAAGCCACAGTGATACACTTAGGATATGAAGAATCCAAGTATTATGGTGGCTTCAGCGAGGTGATATGGTGAGTGGCACATAAATCCATTATCAAGTGTGGACCAGTGGATAGACAAGCGATACCTTCATTAGAGGCGGAAGCAACAGAGGCAGGCGGGTTACTGAGCATCCCGTGAAATTGTTAGGGCTGGAGGCGGACTTCATCAAGATCGGCACGAGTGGCAGAGGGTCTGGGGGGATCCATTGAAGCAGTCAGACACGGAGGAAGACCGTGTTTGCGGCAGCAAGTCGCCTCAAGGTGTCTGTCCTTTCCGCATAATGAACACTTAGGCCGCGACCGGCCACCACGACCCCATCCTCTAGAGCTTGAACGTCCTCCACGAGTAGGAGGAAGAGGTAGTAATGGTGCATAGGAGTGCTGGAGAAGGGTCGGGGAGGGAGGTCCAGCAGTATCAGGAAGCGGTGAGACTTTGAGCAGCATGGAACACACATCAGAGAACGAGGGAGTCACAACAGACGAGAGGATCTGAGCCCGAACACTCCGAAGATGAGGCGGGACCCGAGCCATCATCATGGACAATACTGACTGCTTCCTTTTGAACACGCTGGGCAGCAAGGTCCAAAGTCGGGGGCTGATGCTGAATCCCAGCTTCAACCAATGTATTGTACTGAGAAACAAATGAGGTTAAGTCGGTAGCACCGCCGGTGTCAAGAGTCTGAAGACCAGTAATGATGGAGACTGTCCTTGCCGGAGTAAAGATAATGAAGCTCATCCCGCATCGTTTTGGCCGTCTCGTGATACATAGTCATGCGGTAAGGTTCACCATCAAGAGAGTTGAGAAGCCATATTTGAACGCGTCCATCGTTACGAATCCAATCATCAGTAGGGACAACGGGAACATTCTGTGTTAAGTGATGCAGAAATCCTTTGGATTAAAGAACCCGACAAACCGGCACCTACTCAACAAAGTTTTTCTTTCCTATTAGAGAGATAGCAGTGATGTGTAATTCGTCACGTAGTTCAGGAACAGGAGTAGCCCCCGCCGTAAAGAAGAGGTAGCAGTAGAAGTGTCCATGAGCAAGAGGGCAACCGGTTACACAGGACGGCTAGCCGTCCAAGGCGAACAAACCACACGAATAACCAGGCGGGTACACCCAGCGGGAAGGAGGCAAGCAATGCGTCAGAGAACGGCAACCACGAGAGGGCTAAGCAAGCAAACCGCGCGAGTAGACAGAGAAGCCAAGAAGAGGCACGCAGCGGGCAAACCGTGCGACAAGAGTAGGTCGACAAGGTCAGTCCGCGCGACAAGAAGACATCGTGCAACAAGAGAAGTCCGCGTGACAAGAGCAGGTCGGCAAGAGCAGTCCGCGCGATAGCACAACCAACGGAGGCTGGCGAACAATGACTAAGATCGGGCAGCAAGAGCAATCAGCGGCCAAAAGAGAAGAGGCCGAGGCGGCTAGAAGAGAAGAGGTTGGCGAACAACAAGGAAGTCGGGAAGCAAGAGCAAGTTGCGGACAAGCGGCTAGGAAAAAAGAGACTGCAGCGGTTAGAGGAGAAGAGGACGTAGGGCTAGAGGATAAGAGGTCGGCGAACAGCAGCAAAAGTCGGGCAGCAAGAGCAAGCAGCGGGCAGACTGCGCGAACAGCAGAGAAGAGCGGAGAAGAGGCATGCAGCGGGCAGAATAGACAACTCGCGCGATGAAGAGGAAGAAAACCGCGCGAGTAAGAAGACAAGTCATCGTTGTTAGGAGGGATAACCTGTGCTAACAAGAAGAAGAAACCGCAGCGGACTCAACAAACCAGATTGCGGGAGGGCGGAGAGGTGAGTCCCAGCAGCAAAGACTATTAAAAGCACTGGAAAGACACGAGAATCAGGAGGAGAGAAGAGAGGAATTCATCGAGGACTGAGTGGATAGGAAAAAATCTATCCGGCAAGGAGGCAGCTCGTCGAGCTTGCGGAAAAAGAAACTCGTCGAGTACCGAGCGGATAGAGGAGTTCTATCCGACAAAAAGGAACTCGCCGAGCCCGCAAAAAGAAGAAGGGAGGAGACCACCCAAGGGGTGGCGGTTAAGAAAGCAAAGACCGCCTAAGGAGCACTGGTGGCTCTGATACCATGTAGAGAAGAGAGCACGATCAATGAAGGAAAACAGTAAACCTTGTATATCCTTGTTCTGTGGTAAATACAATGTATGAGTACATATATATAAGAGGGAGGAGAGAGGAGTCCCATATACATGGTGTGGGACTAAAACAACAAGAGAAAAAGAAACTAAATGGGTCATTAGGTGGGCCTTTACAATGCCTTTTCTAACATAAGAGAACGTAGCATTCTACTAGCTAGCGTCGCGCTTTAAATTAAACCTTAGGATATTATCACAACAAATCACGATGGTCCAAATTAACATAACTCCGTTAAAAAAAACGCCGCCTACAAATAAACTCCCGTGTCACGCCCTCCTTCTCCCCGCACACAGATTCCCCCTACTTCCGGCTTAGGGAATCACACCGCACCTTAGAAAACGGACGCCACACCTTCGTGCTCAGAATACCGACGCCCCTACCACGCTTCCAATCTCCGATCGGAACAACAACGACGTCGATGACGAATCTGACGTCGAGGCCGACACCGCATCCACCACTGACGCTAAATCTGATGTTGATGTCGCAGCCTCGCTACACAACCTTCGTGATCCTCTGAAACCGGAGACTCTGCTTCAACTGCTGTAAGCTTTTCTTTTGTTTAGAACTGGCCATATTTGTTGTGATTTGTACAATTATTGCTGGTTGCAACTTATAAACTTATAAACTGGGGAACTAAAACCTGAAAAATGAGATGAATTTGATGCTTGTATCTTCTTATAGCAAGACTCTTTATACACCTTTCACACAAGCTTGGTACGAAAATGAAAAAAAAAAACTTGTGGAATGCAATTCATTTGGTACTTTTAGGGTTTTTGATTGAATCATCAATCCATTATCATAACGGTATATTCTCAATATATCATATAGACAGTTCTTGATAAATGAATTTGATGCTTACATCTTTTTATAGCAAAACTTTGTATACACGCCTTCAGAAAGTGAAAGTTAGACATCCAGAAGCTTTCAAAAAATCTTTTTAACATTTAAATAATTCACACATTAATGTAGTTTCTCCTTCCTTTATGAGGTCATTTCATTAAACTTCCAGACTAATCTCACAAGCCTTCTCTAGTGGTAAGAACTCCAGTAAAACACATAAAATTCCAGGAAATTGGAAACAAATACAACCTTGTCTACTGAACCTTCAAGCATTCAAGATAAAGATGTAACAATTCAGAATTTTAGTTAGCTAGAAGATCTTACCACTAGTTGCTTTCAGAATGCTCTGATACCAAGCTCAATTTGAAACCAGGCTTGATCATTAACACGCTTAAAGTCCTGTTCATTTGGATGGAATTGGGATTTTAGAATTAGAATTGGATGTCCAATTCCAATGAAAATGAACCTTCAATGCCAATTTCAAGGCTCCAATTCAGAATTCAAATGAACCCCACAGCCTTAGAATAATAAGAAGTGGAGATTATATATTGTACAGCACATTTAATATTCCATTGGTATTTAGTATTTAAAGGTGATTGTTAACCGCAACCCGTTATTGGCTAGTCGCACCCCAAAATCTGCTAACTTTTCGCGCCTTTTCGAAATACGTCTTGTACATTCAATTTCAGGAAAAGTGTTCAACACGAAAGTTTGTGTTGAACACTTTTCCTGAAATTGCATGTACAAGGCGTATTTCTGAAAGGCATAAAACCTGAGCATATTTCCAAAGTACGCCTTGTACATGCACTTTTCCTAAAATTGCATGTACAAGACGTATTTCGAAAAGGCGCGAAAAGTTATGAGATTTTGGGGTGCCACTAACAAATAGCGGGTTTGCGGTTAACAATCGCCTATTTTAAGACCATGATGCACATAGTACCGAGTAAAGAGCCCACCTTAACATTTCATGCAATGCAAGCCACTCGCTTCTCAAGGCAGTGTGACATCATCTATTAATATTTCCTTATGGAAAATATTTACCGATGGCTTGACACGCAAGACTTTCCATCTTCAGCTCATGACCAAATCTTATGGGGATCATGCAACACGGCCCGTTAGGGTCTACTCACGCCAACCTTAGGCCCAGTGAAGATCTAGGTCGCTCATTTCGAGTGAATTGTCGATCATAGTATTTTTCGCTCTTTGCATTTTTTATTGTAATTTTGTTTATTTTGAAGGGTATGATGAACGGAGAATCATGACCATTTGTTTCCCCTCTCTAATCTATATATATAGGAGTAGAGGGCCCTATAGATGATATTTAAATTTGAAGAAAAGAAATTTTGCTTTTGATCATCTGGTGTTGAAGCCAGAACCTCCAGGTGTTGAAGCCAGAACCTCCAGGTGTTGAAGCCAGAACCTCCAGGTGTTGAAGCCAGAACCTCCAGGTGTGAAGCTTAGACCTCTCACAACTCCCCTTGCCGCACGACAACATCTTTGATCTCCCTCTCTTCCCCTCCAAAACTAACCCTCGCCTTAACATCCAGACAACCCCCAATCCAGTACTACTCCCTACAGCCGGCAGTCACCTTCCCCCCCCCCCCAACAACCGGTCGGCCATCAAAAACAGCCCCCTTCGCCTCTCCAAATCCCCTCCCTTTTCAGTTTCTGGCAATCACCAAAAAACATTCTCCGGCCACCTCCGGTAGACCTTCACCACCACTCAGGTTTCAACTATTTTTCAGTTTTTTGGCGATTGCCGGAAAACATATTTGGCCACCACCACTACCGGCAACCACCTCCGGTCAGCCGCCACCCCATAACTACCTTAACTACCTCCACTACCCCACTCCTACAATTAAGGATCACCTCCGCTACTCCACTTCCCCACGTCCTCCACAGCATCCAACCCGCTCTCCCTCAATCTCATGTGGAACCACTTCCCTTGCACCCTCCCACAGTAGACCCCTGCTATGTGCTTCTTTTGGGGGATCGTCGGAGGGTTGCGGGTGGAGGAGACAAGAGATTAAATCCCCTAGTAATGGTGAAGGAGATGAAAGAGAGGTTGAAACCCTAGAAGGGCTAGAGAGAGAGAGAGCTTGAGAGAGAAGGAGAATTTGATTAATTTCTTCAATAACTACAATGACCTCATGAGTCCCCTTGAATAGACCTCATAATGGCATAATCGTAAATACAACAATAGATGCGTGAATAAAAATACAACGACGCTAAGACTACGACTCGACTCGATAATAACGACTCGTCTCAATACATAAAGACTCGACTCAATAACATAAACAAGTCTAACGATATAACTACTAGATAACTGACAAAGGATCCGTTACACTCCATCCGTCCTTCAAAGCGAGCTTTCCCTCAAGCTCGTGCACCATGCGAGGGGTCAGATCATCGAGTACCTTAACCTCCCTCCAGAACAACACGCGGTAACGCGTATCAGCGGCGGTGGCGTCGATGAGGAGCGATGGCGTCGATGAGGAGCGATAGCGTCGATCAGGAGCGGCAGCGTCATCAGTAAAATGAACGGCATATGGAATGGCTTCGGCGGGGTCGCTGGAGGGGTTATGAGCCGCAGCCACACGAAGGTCGGAGGGCCAACGGCCAGCAACAGGAATGGATCCGTCGGGGTCACCGGTACACGGGTCGGCAGAAGAAGCGGCGATGTGGCCGGTGGGAGCGGCAAGGCATGGGTCGGGGGAGCAAGAACAGGGAGAGGAGGCGGTGAGATGGTCGAAGGAGGCAGCAAGGAAAAGGGCCGGCGGAGTTAGAGCAGATAGAGGAGGTGGCGACGAGGGCGATGGCGGCGGCGATGAAGGCGATGGTGGCGACGACGGCGGCGATGATGTGGCTGAAGGGGGCGGCAATGCAGGGGTTGGCGGACTAAGGGCCGTTAGAGGAGGCGGCGGTGGGAAGGTGATGACGGCGGTGCGTCAAGAACGACGGAGGACGGTGGTGGCACCATCATTGGAGGGAGAGGCGACGACTCCATCTCCAGTGGTGGTGGTGACAGAAAAACCACCAACGAGTCGCGAGACATGCGTAGGGCGTCAAGCATGAGCTCAAGCTGAGCATCGGCATGGCCAAGTCGAGTTCCACCGATGAGCAATACGACGGTCCAGCTTGGCGAGGGTGGTGAGGAGCTCAATGCAGTCGGCAGCGCTAAGCGACATGATAGAAGGATTGGGTTGGTGAGGGAAAAGGGAGTGTGCTGGAAAATATTAGAAGGTTGGGCTCCAAAAAAAAGAAATTAAAAGAAGTGTGGTTATGGGTAGGCAGAAAGGGTGGGAAAGATAGGTGCTACAAAAAAATGGGGCAAAGATGGCGGTGTGCTCCAGAAATTAAAAAAATAAAAAGAGATGGGAGATGGGAGAGGTAGCGTGCGGAAGGGGGTTTGGGATGGATGTTTTAACAGGAAAGATAATAAAAAAGGGCCAGGATGCGGCTGATGGGTTTGAGGATCGTGCGGCTCGATGTCGCAGTAGAAGGGGTCATCGGGACCTGAACAGCGTTGGAGTCGCGCGAGGTTTTGGATGAGACGGTCTCGTCGCCTATTCGAGCGGAAGCACGGCTGGATTTGCGGCTCTGGACAAGGGCAGCGAAAGAGTAGCAGGGTTTTGGAGGAGATAGGCGCAGTGGTCGGAGGGGAGGAAAGTGTCGGCACTGGTTTGCGGAAATGGCAGCGCGGGGGTGGCTAGAAGCCGAGCAGTGCACGGGAGCTTGAGGGGGGACTAAAGTGGAGAGGAGGAATCTGTGGCTTGCCGGAGGAGAGGAAAGATCCTCTGATACCAATATGTTATGTGCTTCTTTTGGTGGATCGTCGGAGAGCTGCGAGTGGAGGACACAAGGGATTAAATCCCCTAGGAACGGTGGAGAAGATAAGAGAGAGGTTGAAACCCTAGAATAGAAGAGGTGAGAAGAGAAGAACTAGAGTGAGAAATCTGAGAGAGAAGGAGAACTTGATTAATTTCTTACATAACTACAATGACCCCATGAGTCCCCTTAAATAGAACCCATAATGGCATAATCGTAAATCCAATAATTGATGTGAATAAAAATACTAAGACGCTAAGACTACGACTCGGCTCGATAATAACGACTCGAATCAATACATAAAAATTTGACTCGATAACATAAACAAGTCTACCGATATAACTACTAGATAACTGGCGAAGGATCCGTAATAGCCCCATAACACCCAGACCCCAGCCCATCCTCTCACAAACCGAGCCCCATAACTCCACCTCGTTCACATGTAACTGTTGGAATTATCGAGTCAATGTTGGTCATGTACTGTCTTTATGTGTTTGAAGTTTATTCCAACACCGTCTATCGGTGTTTCATATCTTATTGTAACTCCTATATAATGTCCTAAGTGAATAAATAACAGTATCAAGTATTTCTATTTTATTTCCTCCAACATGGTATCAGAGCCACTCGATCTAAAACCATAAATTTCTTTCTCGTAAGCCGCTACTCTCTCTTCTTCATTCCGCTTCTATTTTGATCATGTCCCCGTCCTGCGCTGCTGCTTAGGGCTCCCGACAAGCAGTAACCCGCCCACCCCCGTCGACGGAATGGCCAATTGACTCCATCGACGGGAGTGGCCCCTTTTTCCCCTCGACGAAGGTGTTGATCCATCCGCTCCTCATCAAAAAGGATGCCACTGGTCGTTCTCGTCGTGTCAGTCGCTGGCTAGGTCGATCTTGTTGGCCAGACCGCTGCTCTTTCACCGTCGCTGGCTACATTGAACTATGTTGACGTCTTTGCCGTCTCATTGGCCTACTGGCAGCAACATCGGCTATCTGACTCCGCCCATCTTCTGTTTGCGCCCTTTCTTCATTCTTGTCGTTGTTCCTGTCTGGGAAGTCTTCCTCGACCTCTCTTCCAGATCGATCCCGTCAAGCCTGTTGCGGCTCTCGTCCCTAATTTGTTTGTGCTTGCTGCTGATCCGGGGTCGCCTCCCTACTACAGATATGCTCCAGTGTTGGCCCCTCTTTATTCCTAGCAGTAGGGCAATGGCTTCTCATCCAGTCAGCCTCCTTGCTGCTCTTGTGGAACGCCTTGCTACTGCTTGAGCTCCAGTCGCTACAGCCGCTTCCGGGGGTGCATTTGACTCGGCAATGCTGAAGTTGTGTAGCTTTTTGGGGGTTGCTTTTTGTCTTTATCAGTTTTTTATGTTGTATAGTTATTTTTTTTTGCTGCTTAGGTTTACTGTGTGTTATGCATTCATGCACGTGTTACCCACGTGAGCGGGAGTATTGGGATGAAGGCGGCTCGGATGATCTTTCCCGACATTTTTGCTTTCGTTCCACATGGCCTCTAGACTTTATGTCGTGTGTTGTTTGTGCCTACCCATATTTCTTTGGATTGGTCGTGTGTTGGGACACAACTGATGTTGGTGTTCTAATCTCAACAGGTTGTGTCACATGGGATCGCCGACCGTGTCGTGCGGGACTGTGTCGTGGGGGACCGTCCTTTGTGCGGATTATCCCCAACAGATTATCCCCAACGGATTATCCTTGATCACTCGTTTGATGATTTATTTCATATCTTTTGTTTTCTTTCGCATGATGTGTGTGCAGGTGATGTTGGTTGACATGTTTCCAGTGAGTCCACGTCATGTATAGGTCCTGCGTCGTGTGTGGGTCAGCGTCGTGTGTGGATACGTCCCAGGCTTGATTCCCCGGTTTGGAATTTCCCCTGGTGTCTCATCTGGTGTTTTGTCCTCGCATCATCTACCTCCATTGTCGTTATTTGTTGTGTCCAAGATGAAGGGTCCCCCCTTCATCTTGAGGGGGACTGTTGGAATTATCGAGTCAATGTCGGTCTTGTAGTGTCTTTATATGTTTGATCTTTAGTCCCACACCACCTATCGGTGTTTTATGTCTTATTGTAACTCCTATATAATGACCTAAGTGAATGAATAACAGTATCAGCATTTTTATTTTATTTCCTCCAACAGTAACCACCTTCAAATTATCCCTCCCTTTCTACGACGACCAACAGTTACCGCCGTGTCTGGTGACTGTTAGATAAATCAATTTTCCAACCAGACGTCGATAGTATTCTGGATTTGGAAGGAGATCTTCGCCAGAGGCATGATCACAAAGTTTGTGATTGACATCCATAGGAGTATTAATCGACTTGCATCCAGAGTATTCAGCATCCTGAAGAAGGTCAAGGCAGTACTTTTGTTGGGATAGGACAAGGTCATCAGGTCGTCTTGCAATCTCAAGACCGAGAAAGTATCGAAGGTTTCCCAAATCTTTTGTTTGAAATACAGAACAAAGATGTTATTTGACCACTTGCATTCCCTTTTCATCATCCCCTATGATTGGGATGTCATCAACCTATATTAGAAGGAGAACCGTTCTTGTTGTCTAATGTCGAGTGAACAGACAAAAAATCTATCAAGCTCTAAGTAAAGCCAATTTCCTGAACAGCCCTACTAAACTTATCGAACCATGCCCGGGGAGATTGTTTGGGACCATAAATTAATTTCTTGAGATGACAAACTTGGACTCCCCCGTGGTCTCAAATCCGGAAGGTTGTTGCATACAGACAGTCTCTTGTAGATCTTCATTTAAAAAGGCATTCTTTATACCCAGTTTATGTAGGGGTCAGTGGCGATGCACAGCTACGGAGAGAAGTACACGAACCGTATTGAGTTTGGCCGTCGAAGAGAACATTTCCACATAATCAAGGCCCTGTTATTGAGTAAAGCCGTGAGCCACCGAACGGGCTTTAAGACGGTCAATTGTCCCATCAGTCGCATGCTCGATGACAAAGACACATTTACAGCCAACAGGAGTCTTCCTTGGAGGAAGAGAGACTGGATCTCACTTGTGATTAGCCAGAGGGCTGTCATTTCTTCGTCCATAGTCGTCCGCCAACCCGGATGCTAAAAGAGCCTCTTCAACAGAGTTAGAAAAAGAAATAGAGGATAATGTAGTGGCAAATTTTTGAAGCGTCGGGGACAAGCGATGTAAGGATACGTAATTTTCCAAGGGATGAGTTGTTGAGCCAGGAGTTGGATCACCAGGTTGCAGAGTGCTAGAGGTGGTAAACCGGACTGCAGTGGGGCGGCGGAACAAGGAGGTCAACGAGTGTAGACACGAAGAAGTAGAAGTTTTTGGATAAAAGGAGTGTTGGTGGGAGGTGGTGATGGCAAGGTGGACGTAACGGGGACGACAGGCCTTGGTAATGATGATGGTTATGAAAGAGGTGGTGATGAAGTAGGGAAAAATGGTTGATCTTCCAGAAAGGTGACATCTGCCGAAATAGTCATCTTGCGGGTAGTGGGAGAGTAGCGAACATACCCTTTTTGAGTATGGGAATAACCAACGAACATATGTTTGGCTGCCCGGGGATCGAGCTTGTTAATGGAGGGAACAAGAAGATGAACATAGCAAGTACAACCAAATATGAGAGGGGTGAGGGGGAATGGTGGTGTGGATGGAAAGAGAACACTGAGTGGGGTGGCATGATTGAGGACGGAGGAATGGAGACAGTTAATGAGAAAGCATGTCATCGAAACCGCAAAATGTCAATACGCCTTGGAACATGCATCTGAATCATGAGGCAGCAAGCAACATCAAGAAGATGTCTATTCTTGCGCTCAGTCACACCATTTTGTCGAGCAGTATAAGCACACGAAATTTGATGAATAATGTAAAATTTAGAACAGAGATTATCGAACTCATGACTTGTGTATTCACGAGCATTATCTATCCAGAGTGTTTTTATTTTATCGACAAACTGTGTGTAAGTCTCCAGAATGAAAGCACGGAATATACGAGGAAGCTCAGAGCGATCACGAAGTAAGTACAACCAGGTCATTTGAGAGTAATCATTATATACGTGATAAAATAACGATAACCAGATACACTTGCTATTTTATACGGGCCCCAGATATCCGATGAACTAGCATTAACGGAGCAGAGCTCCGGGTACAATAAGGAGAAAAAGAGGAACAATGTTGTTTCCCCAAAATATAGGAATCACAAGTAAAAACAAGAAGCGGAACATCAGGGAGAGCCTTCTAGAGAACTGGAAGAGGATCATGTCCAAGGCGTCGATGTCAGTCAACCGAGGAGACGAAGGAGAGAATGGTAGGGTAGAGATCAAGAAGGTAGAGTCTGTTGTGCAGTCATCTTTTACCAATGATACTCTACGTCATGCGATCCTGCATCAGAAAAGAAGAGGTGAATGTGTTAGAACAATCCAAATCAGCAGTGAGTTGACTAATAGAAAGTAAATTGAAAGGATAGCCCCGGACATGGAAAGTCGAGCGAAGAGAAATAGATTGATTGAGAGATATATCAGCCGAGCCGGAGACAGAAGTAGTGTGGTCATTGACTACGGTGATAAACTTTGGATGCGGAGAATCCGAGTATCGGGGTTGCTTCAAGGAGATAATATGGTGAGTAGCACCGGAATCCAATATTCAGTGCGGACTAGTGAGAGACAAGTGATATCTTCATTAGAGACGGACGCAACAGAGGCAGGCGAGTTGTGGAGCAACCCTTGAAGTTATTGAAGCTAGAGACGGACTTCATCAAGATCAGCACGAGTGGCAGAGGTGTTGTAGGTAGCGGTGGAAGCAGTAGTTGGACAAGGAGGAAGACCATGTTTACGATAATAGGTGGGCTCAAGGTGTCCATCCTTGCAACAGAAGGAACACTTAGGTCGGGACCGACCACCGTGATCTCGTCCCCGAGAGCCTGAACGTCCTCCACGGGTAGGGGTAGGGGGAGGGAGAGGTAGTAATAGCGCAGAAGAGTGTTGGAGAAGAGTCGGTGAAGGAGGGTCGATAGCATCAGGAGGTGGTGAAACCTTGAGCAGTATGGAGCACGCATCAGAGAACGAGGGAGTCGTAACAGACGAGAGAATCTGAGCCTGAACACTTTGAAGATGAGGCAGGACACAAGTAATCATCATGGCAATACCAACTGCTTCCTTTTGAGCTCGCAGGGCAGCGAGATCCGTAGTCGGGGGCTAACGTTGAATCCAGACTTCAACCAGTATCTTGGACCGAGAAACAAATGAGGATAAGTCGGTAGCACCGCCGGTGTCAAGAGTCTGAAGATCAATAATGATGTCATACAGGTGTTGGAGACTGTCCTTGTCTGAGTAAAGGGAATGGAGCTCCTTCCGCATCGCCATTGGCCATCTCGTGATACATAGTCATGCAATAAGGTTCGTCATCAAGGGAGTTGAGGAGCCATGTCTGAACGTAACCATCAATGCAAGCCAGTCATCAGTAGGAGTGGCGGGAACATCATGTGTTAAATGATGCAGAAATCCCTTAGATTGAAGAATCTGGCGGACAAAATGCCCCCATTCAACAAAGTTCTTCTTTCCAGTGAGAAAAATAGTGTTGATGCGTAATTTGTCATGTAGTTCGGTGAGCAAGGACAACCGTTGGAGCAGGAGAGGAAGTAGCAGTAGACAAACCCATGACCTGGCGGTTAAGAGAGGCGGCAAGATGAGATCACTGCGGTTTAGAAGTCGCAGACAAAGCGATGCAACCAGAGCAAACAGAGCTCGCAGCGGTTAGAGTCAGCGGCATGAAGAGAGACAAGCGGCGGCTAAAAAATCTGAACTGTGTGGTTAAGAGAAGCGGCTAGATCTTGAGACCGCAGGGAGAACTCTGAAGAGAGGGCCTCAAGCGAAAACAAAGAGCAGAGCGCAGAACGCGGCGAACACACTCCGGCAGCAAGAGAGACTGTGAGTAAGAGAGTCCGCGAGTAGACAGTGGTAATCAAAGCGTGATAAAGAGAGTTCGCAGAGGAGACCGCAAGAAAAGAGCAGAGACCGACAGAGAGGAGCAATAAGGGCTAGCTGCGGACAAAGATGAAGAACACGTTGTCCACGACAAGCAGTAGATGGTACAGGCCGCAGCGGCTAGAAAGAGCAACCGCGGAGGGCAGGCAACACAGACCAATTAGGGGAAGCAGACCGCGGCAGGCAAAAAAAGTCTGCGTGGAGAGAGAGCGACGGCTAGAGAGAGCAACCGCGGCGGACAGGCAAAACAGACCAATCAGGGGAAGCAGACCGCGGCGGGTAAAGAGCAGTCCGCGGCGGATAAAGAGCAGTCCACAGTGGGGAAAGAGCAGTCTGCGAGTCTCGATCGTGCGGGTAGGAGGTGCGCCGAACTAGGCAGACTGCTCGAAATCACAGAGCACAACACTATAGGAAGGTGGGACCCAGCAGCCAACAACTATAAAACCAGGGAGAGAGACAAGAAAAACGGAGGCCGCAGCCTGATGAGAACCTGCAGGCTCAGGCAAGTAGTCCGCGTGAAAGCGAGTAGAGGAAGACCGCGAGATATAGGCGGTCAAGCCAATTCTGCTAACCGCGGAACACAGAAGACCGCGAGGCGGTGGGCGGTTAGAAAAGAACAGGCCGGATCTTTGGCTCTGATACCATGTAGAGAAAAAGTAAAACCTTAAATATCCTTCTTCAATGTACAAAATCAAGTATAAATACATATGCATAGGGAGAGAAGGGAGAGAAGTCCCAATTTTAAGATGTGGGACTAATACATGTAGAGGAATAGGGCATATAATGGGCTCCAATATAGGCATTTACATCATTATTTTCTAACAAAAGTCAATTCTTATTGTTGAATTAAGTGTTTATTTTCCACTCAAGGGATATGTCATGTGTAATCTTTGATTCAATCTTTTGAATATTTGTGTGTTTTCATTTAGTTGGTCAATTGGTTTCTGAGTACTCTAACATATATACATCCTACATTTCCTTGTTTGTTTGTTTTATCTAATATCTACTATGACTCATTAACATTTTGATCTATAAAGAAAAATTAGAGCAAGTAAAATCAATTGTCATAAGTGTGTATGCCGCATATAGAAAAATACACTAGTCTCTGTAAGACCTTATCCTGCGTCAAAATCTTTCTATTTTCTCCTTGCAAAATGCATACATTCAGTTAACTATAAGTTTGTAAACTCCATTGTCAGAAACTGATCAAAAACAATTAGAAATATCAAATTCAATAAAAATGTGAAAAATTAAATAGCAGCATCTAAATCAAATCTATGGTACTTTAGTTTTGACTTGCCTGGAAGATGAAATTGTTCCAACAAGGATTTGGTAGGCCCCATCATCTATTTTACCCGGAGCATTTTCTGGTTCTGCGTAGGTCCGAGGAAAATGATGTAGCAGTTTTCGCACCTACAAGTATCAAAAGAAAAAATAAATTTATGAAGTAGCATCTCAAAAAGTAGCTGCAGATTTTCTTTCCGATTGATTGCAAAATATCTAACCGTGTGGAAACCAGCTTTCTCAAGATGGCGCCGCTGCCTGCTGGTTGTATCTGGAATAAACTTAACAGAAGTATCCATAATCGACACAAGATATGCTTCAGTGCTTAGTGATTTCGATTTTGTAACTTCAAAAGTTTCCTTGCCACTATAGACCTTACCTAATTCGGTTCCATTACCTGCACCTGATGCTAGAAAATCATGGAGCAATATGGTGAAATTGTGTACCTTAGAAGAACTTATACTTGAGAGGTGAAGTCTAACAAACTCACATGCATATTCATTAGCACCTATTTCTTTGGCTTCTTCCACCCAGTTTCGAGTTGCATAGTTGGAAAATTGTCGGCTAAGTTCAGGTAGTAAAATTCTCGGTTGACTCTCTCTCCACTGAACCTCATCATATAGTTCAACAGGAGATGCATCACCAATCGAGATGCTGGGAAATCTTGCAGTGGCTACTAATAAATCGAATTCCTCTTTCATGACACTTGCATCAGCAGATTCTTTCTGTACTCTTTCTCGCTCAATAAAATCTTCAATGCTGCTGTAACCAGACAAAGCTGACACCTGACAAAATGTCGATATGTTTCAGAAGCATGTCTGTTGAAATGTTAAGCAACCGAAGACCCTGCAAACTAAGGAAGCGGTGGGAATGGGAGAGGTGGGAACGGAGCGGTGGAAGATGGAGGGAGGTGGTTGCGGTCTCAAAAAAGGTCCATAATAGAGTTATTGAGCGGTGGAAGGTGGGAATGGAAGTTTACCAAACAGTTTTAAAGTGGCGGTAGCATTTTTCTCCAAACAGAGATGGAGCAAAAATAGCCAAACAAACAAACCCTAAGAGGAACAACATAGTAGCAGAAATATAAATGGCTAATCTGACATGATATATAGTAATAAAAAATAAATTGTAGAAAGTAGAATCTATCTTTTAAATAGTCACAAAAGAAGGAGAGCATTCAAAATCTTGTAAAATCAGCCCCGATACCAACTAATGTTTTATGAAGGCATGATTATAAAGTCCTAGAAGTAAATTGATAGATGTTCGCTATCAATTCCATAAATTGATTCCAATCACAAAATAATATATTGAGGAAGGGATCTCTCTAAGAGTTCTTCCTCTTTAAGAGAGCTCAAAACAAGACAGTGATCAAGATACATGAAAGACTCGCTATCACTCTTTTATATGGTGGGAGTGTGACAAATAATTACAGAAATACCATAACATTAGATAGATAGGGGGTACGTTGGTGAACCGTATCGTATTACAAATCTTTTTGATCATATTAAGTGTGTGTAACGCTTCAGTCTACTGTGGGTGTACTGCAGGTTTGCAGACCTGTGACCCCAACCCCTCTTCACTGATCTGATTGGTCGCAACCGCTAATTCAAATGGCGGGTTGTTGAGGATGGGGCTTGAACCCCAAACCTCTTAGATAAGGGAGCTCTAAACTGGATGAGGACCAGTATAGAGCTCCCTTATCTAGGAGGTTTGGGGTTCAAGCCCCAGCCTCAATAACCCGCCATTGGAATTAGCGGATGCGGCCAATCAGACCCATAGAGAGGGGTTGGGGTCACTGGTTTGCAGACTTGTAGCGCGCCCACAGTAGAACGGAGCGTGACATAAGAAGTGCACTTCTTATGTAATGTCCTGGTCTACTGTGGGTGCGCTACGGGTCTGAAGCTCAGTTGGTGACGAGTACCAGTTAAGAGATAACTTATCTAGGAGTTTTGGGGTTCAAGCCCAAGCCTCAACAACCCGCCATTAGAATTAGCGGTTCCGGTCAATCAGATCCGTGGAGAGGGGTTGGGGTCACTGGTCTGCAGATCTGTAGCGCACCCACAATAGACCGGGGTGTTACAGTGTGTATCTAAAACAATATAAAAAAGCCAATATCTAATAGAAGAATAATTCTCAATAAATTGATCACCTGGTGGCTTTGGGCATAGGATACGGATGTTAGAAAAAAATTACTTATTGTATGATAAAATAGGTTACAGGTGAACTGTTGTAAGAGGTTTAAACACAACAACAACAATCAAGCCTTTATCCCACTATAATGGGGTCGGCTATATGGACCCTTTTACGCGATTGTGCCCTATCTTTAGTAATAATCTCTCTAATGTCTAAGTACATTATATCTTTCCTTATGGTTTCATTCCAAGTTTTTTTGGTCTACCTGTCCCTCGTTTAGCATGCCTAGTGACTAGACTCTCGCAACGTCTAATATATGCCTCTAATGATCTCCTTTATAAGTATCAAAACCATCTTATCCGAGCTTCACGCATCTTTCTGCAATTGGTGCTACTCCCATCTTATCTATGATACATTCATTCCTAATTATATTCAATCTCGTGTGTCCACAGTCCACACATCCACCTAAGCATTCCCATCTCCGCAACTCCCATTTTTTGCTCATGTACACAATTCACTGCAAGCACTCAGAACCATAGAGCATCGCTGGTCTAATGGCAGTACGGTAAAACTTGCCTTTAAGTTATAATGGTACTTTACGATCACATAAGATCCATGACGCGCTTCTCCACTTCAACCAACCTGCTTGGATTCTATGTGTCACATCTTTAACAATACCTCCATCTTTTTGAACTATCGATCCAAGATATTTAAAACACTCACTGCGGAAAGTATCTTGATCACCCAACTTAATAACGGAATCATTTGTCCTTCTTGCACTGCTAAATTTAAGCTCCATATACTCCGACTTTGTCTTGCTCAACCAAAAACTTTTTTTTTAAAGTGTCACGTCAAGATTCACGTTTTGCATTTACACCCTCGCGTGTCTCATCGACCATAACGATATCATCAGCAAATAATAAACACTAAAGTATTGTTTGATGGATATGTCTGGTGAGCTCATCAAAGATAAGGGTAAAGAGATAAGGGCTTAAAGCTGAACCTTGATGTAAGCCAACAGTGGTAGGAAATTTATGTGTTAGTCCTCCAAATGTTCTCACCCTTGTTTGATTATGTCAATGTACGATACATTTATACTTTTCTTTTTTAAGACTCACCATAAGATCTCTCTTGGAACTCTATCATAAACCTTCTCAAGACCGATAAACATCATATGCAAATCTTGTTTTCTTTTTTGATAGTTGTCAATGAATCTACTCAAGAGATGTATAGCTTTCATAGTCGACCGCCCTAGTATTAATCCAAATTAATTCTCTAAGATACTAGTCTCTCGTCTTACTCTTATGTCTATTACTTGTTCTCATAGTTTCATGGTATGCCTCATTAATTTAATTCCATTATAATTAACACAATTTTATATACCTTATTTGTTCATACAAAGGTACCAAGATAGTTTCTCTCTATCGCACTGGCATCGTATTTGATTTCAGTAACTTATTGAAAAAATATGTAAGTCGCAAAATTCTTTCATTCCTTAGCCATTTTCATACTTTGATGGGTATATCGTTTGTCCCAACTGTCTTTTCATTTTTCATCTTCTTTAGAACATTATTAAACTTTGATACTTGAATTTTACGATAAAACGTAATGTTCTTGTACTTCTCTGATTTACTTAACTCTTCTAATTTCAAAGTTTGTCTTTTGTTTCATTATATAGTTATAAAAGTATTTTTTTCATCGATCTTTAATATCCAATCATACATCAAAACTGTTTTTGTTTCATCATTTATGCATTTAACTTGGCTTAAATCTCGTCTTTCTTTCTCTAGCTCGAGCAATTTAATATATGTCACGCTCTTCATCTTTGGTATCTAGTCTTTTATAATATATGGCACGTTTTACTTACTGCATGTTTAGCTACTTTTTGACGACTTTATAGCTTGTTAAGTTTTCATCATTCCTACAAGTGTAAAGTGACTTATAGCTTTCCCTCAAAGCCCTCACTTTGTCTTGCACTTTTTTTTCACCACCAAGATTTTTTAATTAGGAGCACGATTTTTTGATTCCTAAGGTACATTCTACATATCCTAAATGTGAAAACGTAACTTCTCATAAGACACTAGAATCAGCATAAGGATCATCAACTAGTTGATTCATAACAGTTGTCATGAAAGCAACTTGTTTTTCTATTTTTAAGTTCCGTCATCGAATTTTTGGTATCATTTTTGTCCTTGTTTTAAATTTAATATATTTAATTTGTACGTCCAACGTCACTAACCAATATTGTGTTGTCAAACTTTCACCTGGTATGACTTTACAATTTGATATAGGGGTAGGCTACGGGATGCACAAAACTAGACTTCTAGGGAAAGGGCGTGGATGTGACACTCTAATCCAACTCTAAATGCAATCCAAACCGTCGGCGACAGCGACAGAATAAATTGAGCAATGAAAATTTCAGCTCACGCAATTAGTTAAAGGAATAAACAAGCATTCAATTCAGCAATTATTTAATGGTCTTCCTCCGCTCGAAAGGTCAAGCATACGGCGAATAAATCTCACCTGCAAATTATTAGTGTATCGTCACAAAGTTCTGCAGATGCAAATTCAAGCAAAGTATGAAAACAACCCAATAATAATGAAGATTTAAATGTTCTGATACAACAAGAGCTCACCAAAGTAGTGGGTTGACCGAGGCACTGAAGATTTCGAATCCGGATGCGTAGATCGGAAATCGGAAGTGGAGCAGGCGGCGTGAAAATGATGGTGGTGGTTGTCCTCGGCGGTGGATGGCGAGATCGGGCCGAAAATAGGTAGATCCGGCCACGTGGGAGTAGATCCGGGCAAGAGTGGATCTGATGTTTGGGAGTGGATCCGAGCTAAGAAAGGAAATATGAGTGGTGGGGATGATGAACGGGTGGTGGAAATAACGGATCGAGACTGGATAGTCCGGATCGGGACTATTTTGGCAAGAGGGGTGGAAGGGAAGTGGATCCACAAAAAGGGATGATGGGGAAGGGATGTAAGGTGGTCGGGTGGAGGAAAAAACTGGGACAAAAGGGGGATCGGTGGGGCTGGCGGGTTGCGAAACAGCCGGCTGCTACTATGGGGGAAAGTGGGAAGCAGGGGAGAGGTGGCCGACAGTTGACAGGGAGGAAATAAACTATAGAACTTGAATAGTAAATTTTATGATTGAATAGTAAAATTTTAGGAGTGCGGGAATTTTTGGATAGTCAAACGGTGGCTGATTTGGGGGCTGTAGGGGCTTGCGGAAATGGATTTGGGAGGAAAAAGAAGAGGGCTGTGGATGGGTGGTACCTTGAGGAGAAGTTTGGGCTCCTAGGAGTCGTCACCTAGGATTCCACGATGTCGGCTGTAGCAGTCCGGCGAGTATTCCGGCTACACTGTCTTTCTACTGAGAAGAAGACCGAGGATCGGCCAGGGGAATCAGGGAGATGAAGGGGGAAGGTGGAGGAAAGAAGAACTTCTACTTTTATTCATCAAAATATTCCTTAAACAATGCTCTTAATCCCTACCTATTTATAGCAGGGAAGCGGCAATATAGCTGTTAAATGATATATCTGTTTACATAATGTTTTAACTATTTAATTAATCTTGGGCGGAATCTGGTCGTCGAAGATCTTTTGTTCCTGTCATGACACATGTCGTTGCATCCTACCCTTGGAATCCTTATGCTTGATGGTGGTCGTTGCTTCAACATTATTGCTCCCTTTAAGAAGCGATGTCCTCATCGCTTGCATCAGCTGTCGAAAGAGAAACCCTAGAGCAAAGCGAGGGAGTGGTTGAGCTTCCCGGTGGATCTGCTGCTTCAGAGATCTGCAATGGAGACGGCAAGGGAATCACCATCTCTTGAAGATTCTGATCTCCGCAACTCTTGCTCTGATCTCTTTGAAGTTGAGCTGCTGGTAGTAAGTCGCGGGCTTCCTCCTTAGTCTCTAGACTTTTGTTTCTTCCTTTAGTTCCCCTTTTCTTCTTCTTCTGCCATACTAGAGTGTTGGTGGACTGAGATGGTGGAGAACCTGGTGTTCTTCGTAGTAGTTCTGGCGATAAGGAAGCGATATCTTCCCATGTGCTGTCAGTGGGAGGTAGATCCTTCCATTGGAAGAGGCCTTGCTTTACTCGAGTCCCTTGTCAAATGATCTCCTTGGTACTGATGATGGCTAGGGGTTCATGTAGTGGTTGATTCTCAAAATTCTTCGGGGGTAGAGTAATGATCGGAATTCCCAGATCTCCCTGATAGGGCTTTAGTAGAGATACATGAAAAATATTATGTATCTTTGACTCTGCTGGTAACTCCAAACGATACGTCGTTTTGTTGATTACCGCAGAAATTCGGAAGGGTTCGTAAAACTTCAAACTGAGTTTCCTTCTTGTAGTTTTGGAGTGTCAGCTGTCTGTAGGGGTGTAGCTTTAGTAATACCCAATCTCCTACTTTGAAGGTGATGTCGGTTCTCTTGGAGTCTACATATGCCTTCATCCTCTGATGCGCCTTGAGCAAGTTGCTTCGCAACTGTTGTAGAACTGTATCTCGCTCTTGTAATGTGGCTTCAACTGCTTCAGTGCCGGATATTTCAGCGTTGTAGGAGAGCAAACAAGGGCGTTTTCGACCGAACATGACCTCAAATGGAGTCATGTCGATCGACGTGTTAAATGTCGTATTATGGTGATATTCCGCTAGACTAAGAAAATAAGACAATTTACTTGGGGTTTGGTGAGTAAAAATTTGTAAGTACTGCCCTATACATCGATTCGTTCTTTCAGTCAATATGTCTGTCTCAAGGTGATACGTTGAACTGTATTTTAATGTTGTTCCTTGGTTGATGAATAATTTCCTCCAGAAATCACTTAGGAAAATGTTGTCCCTATCGAAAATTATAGATTCTGGTATACCGTGTATTTTTCCTACATTTTCCTAAAATGCGATTGCCACCCTTGGTCCAGTCAATGGTCCCATGATGGGTGAGAAGTGACCTGCTCTAGATAGTCTATCCACAACTACCATGATGATTGAGAATGAGTTTGATGTAGGAAGATGGGTTATGAAATCCATAGTTAAGTTAGCCCAGAGTTTATGAGGTATGGATAATGGTTGCAGTAGACCATAAAGTCTATGGTTTACTGGTTTAGCCTTTTGGCATAATTCACACTTATTTATATAGTTGGTTATTTGCTCTTTCATTTTATTCCAATGGAACTGTTGTTGTAGTTTATGCATTGTCCGTTTAATTCCTGAATGTCCCCCCAAGGGGCAATCATGGGCCTCTTGCAATATCACTTGTTTAACATTTGAGGTGTCTGGTATGTGTAGTCTGTGTTTATAATATAGGAAATTTCCTTTTATTGTCCATTCTGGGTATAAGTGTGGCTAGATCTGCACCTTTTGGAACAGAGTGGTTGTTTCATTGTCTTGTTTATAATCGTTTTTCAATCCTTCTAATATGGGAGAGATTGGAATCGATATTGTTTGGAGGCTCATTGTTTGCTCTAAATCCGGGCCTGGAGTGGCTCGTGACAGTGCATCAGCTATAAGATTTAGTTTCCCGGTTTTATATTTAATTGAGTAGTCGAATCCTAATAATTTTGCGATAATTTTTTGTTGTTCTGGTGTATGCAATTCCTGTGTGAACATATGGTGTAGGCTTTGATGATCCGTGAGAATGGTGAAATGGTGTCCTAGTAAATATTGTCTCCATTTTGCCACTGCTGCCGATACCGTGTACATTTCTCTTTCATAAGTTGATTTTTGTTGCATAAGTGGGGATAATTTTTTAACTATAATAGGCTACAGCTTTGTGTTCCTGCAGTAAAACTGCACCTATCCCTGTTCCGGAAGCGTCTGTTTCAATGGTGAACGTTTCATTGAAATTAGGTAAAGTAAGAATTGGGTGAGTATTAATTTTTGTTTTAGCATTTTGAAAGCCTCTTGTGCTGAGGTATTCCATTGGAAGGGTGTTTTTTTTAGAAATTCAGTCAAGGGGTGTGCTAATGTGGCATAGTTCTGGATGAATTTCCTATAGTATCCCGAGAGTCCTAAAAAGGCTCTAACCTTTCTATGGTTAGTGGGAGTAGGGAATTTGATGCGGAGCAGAGACGAGGAAGCGCTTTAGGCCCGCTCGGGGCTGATTTGACAACTTTCCATATATGGCATGCCCGGATCGACGATCGGGCTCTACGATTGCGTCCGGAGCGTCGCCGCGAGTCAATATACTATATTACTTTATTTTTTTCATTTTATTTTTGATGTATTTTAAGGGCGAACCCACCGGCCAATCATAGTCGTTGATGGGGAAACTCTAGCTTGTCTTTTCTTAAAAGTAGGAGTTATGAGAGCTGAAATGATTCATTGTTGGATTTGGAGAAGAAGCATTCCCCGATTCCAGCGATCACTCCCCGGTGTCGACGCCGTAGAACCCTAGGTGACAATTCCTAGGCCGCCAAACTCCTCCCCAAGGTAATCTCTACCCCCACCTTCGTTTTCCACCCTTCAAATCTCACTTCCAGCCACTGAAAATCACCCAAACCCCACCCCCAATACCGCTGACCAGGAATCCCGAAATCACTGTTCACTTGTAATCACTGTTCACCCGAAATCAATGTTCCCCCGGAATTACTGTCCATCTGATACTGTTCACCATTACTGTTCACCCGATCCTCCACTTCTTCTCCCCTTCGTGGAACCACTTTCAAACAACCCTAATTCTCTAGGTCCATTCAGATCTGAGAATTTCGCACCCAATCCGTTATTTCCACATCTCATACTTTCCATTTTTGTCTGAATCCGCCCCTAAATAGCGGATCTACCCATCCCCGTCCCGGATCTACATATTCGTGGCCGGATCCGCCGTTTTACTATCTGTTATCACCGTTTCCCGCCAAGTACAGCCACCATCACCGTCGTCTCGCCACCGGTTCCACCTCCAATTGCCGATCTACACATCCGGCCCTCCAAATCTTCAGTGTCTCGGTTCAGCCCTCTATCTTGTGAACGTTTGTGGTATTGTACTCTTGGACTTGACATTTTCATTTGGTGTTTTACTACATTGTGCTGAGATTATTGTTGCGTAAAATTGGTTCTTTTATACTAATAATTGCAGGAGGAGTTATTCGTCGCACGCTTGCTTTGGCCCTCCAAGCGGAGGAAGTCATTGCCTAATTGCTAAAAATTAATTATTTCTCTTTTATTTTAATTATCTGTGTGGTGTTATTAATCACATTGCTTATATTAATTGTCGTCGTCGACCGACGGTCACATTGCATTTAGCGCTGCACTAATGTGTCACCCCAGCACTTGCACTTAGAGTTATAGTTTCCGAGCACTACTAGCCTACCCCTACATCAGAATTCCTTCATAGCTTTAATATTTCCTTCATTTGGCATGACTTCCCCTTTTGAAATAATGTGTCCTAAAAACTCCACTTTTAAAGCAAAAAAATTACATTTGCTTTTCTTTACAAAAAGTGTTTTGTGTGAGAATTTCTAAAGTTAAATTGAGATGTTTCCCATGTTCGTCTTCCGTATTACTATAGACGAGAATGTCATCAAAAAACACGACAATAAATTTCCTGAGGTAGTTTTAAAAGATATTATTCATTAAGGCTTGAAATGTGGATGGAGCATTGGACAGACCAAATGACATGACTCGGAACTCATAATGGCATTGATGAGTTCGAAAGGCCGTTTTGTGTATGTCCTCTTCTGCCATTCTAATCTGATGGTACCCGGATCTAAGATCCGGGTTTTGAAAACCACCTAGCCTCATATAACTCATCGAGTAATTCATCAATTGTTGGGATTGGAAACTTATTTTTAATGGTAATCTTATTTAAGGCTCTGTAATCTACACAGAAACGCCATCCTCCATCTTTTTTCGTACTAAAATAACTGGGGAGCTAAAACTTGAAGTGCTATGTGGGATTTCGCCTGTTTCTAGCATTTAATCATTTTTTCCATTTCATTTTTCTGAACATATGGATAGCGATATGGTTTAATAATGGGTGGTCTGGCCTCCGGGTCTAATACAATCTTATGATCAATTGATCGTTTTTGGGGAAGTTCATCTGGTTCCTTGAAGAGATGTTCATATTTTTCTAATAGTTCTTTACACGTATTATTCTCTTCCTCCCTGTCTCGGCTCTCAGCGAATTTCTCTTCTTCCTCCCTCGTGGTAATGATTAAACAATAAGCAGTGGATTGTAAGGACATTAGTCGGGATAACTGTGATGATGATATGGCTTTAGGTTGATTGTTTTTCTGTCCGTTTAATACTACTGTGCCTTCCGAATCGGTATATGTTAAGGTATTTTTGTTATAGTCGGATGTGACTGGTCCTAAGGTTTGTGACCAACAGATGCCTAAAATGATATCAGACCCTTCTATGTCTAAAACAAAGAGGTTTATGACATAATTTCTAGCCTGTATGAGCAGTTTGACCTCCCGACACAATCTGCTGCATATTTAGTTAGTTCCATTACCCATATAAACCGGAAAGTCTTGTATGCAATGTATGGGTAATTGCAAAAATCGGGCTATCCTGGTTGAAATTAAGCTATGCGAACTACCACAATCTATAAAAATTTCTACGTGTTGTTGGTTATAATATGTTGTGGCTCTCAACCCGTGTGTACGAGTTTGCCCAGTTAAAGCTTGTATGGTTACTGCAGATTCTGGTATGTTGTCATCAAATTCCCCATCCTCTTCCTGTACAGGACATTCTCCTTCCATTCCTTGGACATACAATAAGGCCCCATTTCCTTTACATCGGTGTCCTGCGTAGTATTTTTCGTCGCAGTTATAGCATAACCCCTTCTCACGTTTATCTTGTAATTCTTCTGAAGTTAGTCTTTTAATGGGTAGATATTTGGAATTCTTTGGTTTGGTTCTGAATACCTTGATATTATTTCTGGTGTATGTTTTGCTAGCGTTATATTTCTTTTTGTTGAGAGAGCTCAAAAACTTGTATGTATTGCTTTTGTGTGTAAATACAAAGAGAGAATACAAATATATAGGAGGAAGAAGAGAGAAGATAATCCTATACAAGGTGTGGGACTAAAGGAGGAGAGAAGATAAAACAATAAAAGAGGGCCCAATAATGGGCCCTTTACATGGGCTATTTTAACACTCCCCCGCAAGCTGGAGCGTACAAATCGTATGCGCCAAGCTCGGACAAGCATTGATAGAAGAGTGCCTTGGAGAGAGCCTTCGTGAGGACATCCGCAACTTGTTCCGATCCTGGGACATGCTTTAGGTCAAGCTTCTTAATCTGAACCTTTTCCCGAATGAAGTGACAATCGACCTCAATATGCTTCGTTCTTTCGTGAAAGACCGGGTTCTTGGCGATGTGTATGGCGGCTTGACTGTCAAAAAGAAGAAGAGCCGGCGATGGTAATTTTACACCCAGATCAGTAAGAAGACTCTCAAGCCATGTCAATTCTGATACAACCGATGTCATTGCCCGGTACTCTGCCTCGGCTTAAGATCGAGCAACGACCGCTTGTTTCTTGCTTCACCAAGTGACAAGATGTCCTCCAAGGTAAGTGCAAAAACCACTCGTAGATCGCCGATCATCGAGAGAGCCGGCATAATCAGCATCTGAATATGCCACCAATGTTGGAGCAGAAGAGGAGGTCCTGTAGACAAGTCCCTGACCAGGAGCGGTTTTAAGGTACCTGAGAATTCGTTCCACCGCTTGAAGATGAGATTTTCGAGGAGAGTGCATGTATCTGCCGACAAGTCCAACAGCAAAAGAAATATCTGGTCTGGTAACCGTGAGATATATCAGTTTTCCAACAAGACGACGATAATATTCAGGATTCTGGAGAAGAAGATCCGAGTCAGATGCCTAGGCACACAGTTTATAGTTCACATCCATAGGAGTATCGCTTGGCTTGTAGCCGGACTGACCCGCATCATGAAGAAGGTCAAGACAATATTTTCGTTGAGAGAGTGTGAGCCCATCCGGCCTTCTGGTAATCTCAAGACCCAAAAAATAGCGAAGAGGTCCCAAATCCTTTGTCTGAAAGACTGAGTTTATATGGACTTTGACTACCTGTATCCCTTGAGAGTCATCTCCAGTAATGATAATATCGTCGACGTATACTAACAGAATAACCGCTCCTGTTGGTTGGTGACAAGTAAAGAGCGAGAAGTCGGCCAAGCTCCGAGTAAAGCCAATCTCACGGAGGACCTTGCTGAATTTTTCAAACCATGCCTGTGGAGATTGTTTGAGACCATATAGAGCCTTTTTAAGATGGCAGACCTGAGACTCCCCCGTGGTCTCAAACCCGGGTGGTTGTTGCATGTAGACAGTTTCCTGGAGATCCTCATTCAAGAAAGCATTCTTGATATCCAGCTGAAAAAGAGGCCACCGGCGATGGACAACAACAGAGATGAGGACGCGAACACTATTAAGCTTCGCTACCGGTGAGAACGTTTCCTCATAATCTAGCCCCTCATGTTGAGTGAAACCTCTAGCCACAATACGGGCCTTTAGACGGTCAATTGTCCCATCGGCAGTATGTTTGATGACAAAGACCCACTTGCACCCAACTGGTTTCTGACCCGATGGAAGGCGAACAACAGACCATGTCTGGTTAGACCAGAGAGCAGACATTTCTTCCTCCATGGCTGCTCGCCATCCTGGATGTTGAAGTGCCTCCTGCACAGAATTAGGAATAGCAACCGAAGAAAGAGAGGTAGCCAAATTGTGTAAATGGGGAATAGGCGATGAAGAGAGATGTAGTTTGCCAGAGGATGAGCAGTGGAAGGCGATACCTGATCATTTGGACGCGGAGTATCCATGGTAGAGACCGACGGCGGAGGGGCAACGGAAGTGGTAGAGCGACAAGTGTAGACTCGGATAACGGGTGGTTTGGAGGGAACGACAGTTGGTTCAGAGGTAACCCGCAGAGGTGGAGTAGTTGCGGGAATGACTGGGCATGGGATGGATGGAGGAGGAGGTGTGGGTGGTAGATGGTCGGGTAAGGGAGCAGGAAAGAATGGTTGATCCTCGCGGAAAATGACATCAGCAGAAACGGAGATCTTGCGTGTAGCAGGAGAATAACAGACATACCCCTTTTGGGTGTGTGAATAACCAACAAAGATATTCTTAGCCGCTCGGGGATCCAACTTATCCGAGGAAGGCCCCAAACGGTGGATGTAGCAGAGGCTGCCAAATACACGAGGCGGGAGAGGAAAGGCCGGAGTGGAGGGAAAGAGTATGCTAAACGGAGTAGCATAGTTGAGAATGGAGGAAGGGAGACGGTTAATGAGAAACCAGGCGGTCGAGACCGCAAAGTTCCAATATGGTTTAGGGACATGCATTTGAAGCATGAGGGAACGGGCAACATCGAGTAAGTGTCGATTCTTGCGTTCGGCAACACCGTTTTGTTGCGGCGTGTAAGCGCAGGAAGTTTGATGTAGAATCCTGAACTCAGAACATAAAGCAGTAAATTCGTGACTAGTGTACTAACGAGCATTGTCAGTTCGTAGTATTTTGATGGTCGTGTGGAATTGCGTACGGGTTTCGAGGACAAATGCCCGAAAGACACGGGGAAGCTCGGAGCGATCACGGAGTAAGTATAGTCAGGTAGTGCGAGAGTGATCATAAATAAACGTTATAAAATACCGGAAACAGGAAATACTAGTAATTTTAAATGGTCCCCAAATATCTGAATGCACTAAATCAAAAGGAGCAGCGCTCCGAGTACAATGTGAAGAAAGAGAGGAACGAGTCTACTTGCCGAGGATACATGAGTCACACTGAAAGGGGGTAAAAGAAACATCCGGGAGAGCCCGCTGGAGGACCGGCAGAGGAGCATGCCCAAGTCGACGATGACAATCAGTTGAAGAGACGGAAGAGAGGATGGTGGGAGAGTCATCGAGAAGGTAGAGCCCATTCCGCAGCCGGCCTTTACCAATGGTAGTCTGCGTCCGCCGATCCTGTATAACAAAAGAAGAGGACGTGAATATAACAGAACAATCCAAATCATTAGTAAGCCGTCCCACAGAAAGTAAATTTAACGGGGAACTCGGGACATGCAGAGCCGAGCGAAGGGAGATGGATGAGGTGAGAGGAAGATCTGCCGAGCCGGAGACGGGAACGGTGGCTCCATTGGCCACAGTAATAGACGGTGGATAAGGGGAATTCAGATACTGGGCAGGCCGGCGTGGAGTAATGTGATGAGTGGCGTCAGAGTCCACAATCCAGCCCAAACCGGTGGAGAGACAAGCAGTACCTGTGTTCGAGACGGAGGCAATGGAGGCAGATGGTGGGTTGAGCAAACCCTGGAGATGTTGGAGCTGAAGACGGACAGTTTCAAGATCAGGAGGACCTGCGTCGGTAGCAACAGAAGCTGTCGGGCGAGGAGGATAGCCAATTTTCTTGTAACATGTAGCCTCGAGATGACCATCTTTCTCGCAGAAGGAACACTTCGGCCGACCCCGGCCACCACGACCACGGCCGCGAGTTCTCGAACGACCCCCCCCCCCCCCCCGAGGAGAGGGAGGGAATGGTAGAAGTGGAGGTGCCTGCTGAAGAAGGGCCGGAGGAGAAGGAGTCGTAGTATCTGGAGGAGGTGAAACACGGAGAATCATGGAGCACATATCAGAAAAAGATGGTGTGGTAGCGGAAGCCAGGACCTGAGCACGAATGCTCTGAAGGTGAGGGGGAAGACGGGCCATGATGATGGAAGTACAGGCAGCTTTCTTCTGAGCGCGCTGAGCAGCAGCGTCATTGGTGAATGGTTGATGCTGGATCCATGCTTCAGCAAGTGTCTTCGCACGAGCAACAAATGAGGTCATATCTGAAGCCCCTCCAGTGTCAAGAGAAAAGAGGTCAGTGAGGATGTCGTAGAGATGCTGGAGGCTGTCCCGTCAAGAATATAATGAGTGTAGTTCAGTCCACATATCTTTGGCAGTCTCATGATACATAGCCATTTGATATGGCTCACCATCTAAAGAATTCAAAATCCAGGTCTGAACTCGGCCATCATTGCGGAGCCAGTCATCGGTAGGAGGGGTGGGAGGAGCCTGAGTCAGGTGATGGAGAAGGCCTTTGGCCTGAAAAACCCGTCGAACCGAATGTACCCAAGGAACGAAGTTCTTCTTTCCTGAAAGAGAGATGGTAGTGATGCGCAGTTCGTCACGAACTTCTGGAGGGTAAACCGGGCGGTAAGGCGGAGAAGTCCGGCGGTCAGCAGGCGGGATGGCCGCCGAGCCAGAGAAGTTACCGGACGAGCCCATAAGGGCAGACCGCCGAGATCGCCGCGAGTAGGGCAGCAAGGCCGCGGCGAGAAGGAGAAAAACCCCTGGCGAGAAGACAATGAGACTGCCGACCACAGGCGGAAACCCAAAAAAACGGAGAGCCAACAGCCCGCACGGTCAAGCTGCGAGATTGACTGAGGAAGACCGCGACCAAAATGCGGATAGGCAGCAGTCCGCACGGTCAAGCCGGACACCAGCGAGTAGTCAGTTCGCGACCAGAGGGCGGAAACACAACAGAGAAACCGTCAGGTCAAGGTGAAGCCAGCAGCAGACAGAGAGCGGATGCAAGCAGTCCGCGCAGATACGAGCAATCCGCAAGAATCCGCAGCGAGAGAGAAGCAGTCCGCGCGGATAGAAAAATCGCGGCGTGAGAGAGAGACCGCGCGGATACGAGCAGTCCGCACGGTTCGACAGAGAGAAACCGCAGCGGTTTGACAGAGACCGCGCGGCAAGCAAAGAGAGGTAGATGTTGCGCGAAGCAGGGATGCTCGAGCGGACAAAAGAGAAGACGAGGAGGGCAGAGGAAGGAAGCAATAGAGGAGTGGAGCTTGCAGCGGACAGAAGACGAATCCGCAGCGGATAGAAAAGAGGTGGACCCCACGAGGTAGAGGGAATGGTGGCTATAAGAAGCCTGAAGAGGGTGGAACCACGGATAGGGAGAGGATAAGCGGTATGCAGAGTTGCAAACCGCAGAGGCCGCGGATAGGAGACCGGAGCGGATAGGACACCGGAGCGGTTAAGCCATGCAGAGAAGGGGGGGCTGGGCGGGCTGGGCGGTTAAGAAAAATGAGACCGCAGAGGAGAGACCGCTCCCTCTGATACCATGTTGAGAGAGCTCAAAAACTTGTATGTATTGCTTGTGTGTGTAAATACAAGGAGAGAATACAAATATATAGGAGGAAGAAGAGAGAAGATAATCCTATACAAGGTGTGGGACTAAAGGAGAAGAGAAGATAAAACAATAAAAGAGGGCCCAATAATGGGCCCTTTACATGGGCTATTTTAACACTTTTCATATTCTTTTTCTTGTTCTTCGAATGCCTTTGCTAGAGCATAACCATCATGTACTTCTCGTGGTTGATGTTCCCCTTACCTCCTCCCTTCTCCTACGCTCGGCTCTTCATGTTCCGGAATCTCCTTCAATTTACTTTCAGTTGGTCGTCTTACTACTGACTCACATTGCTCGGTGATATTTACTTCTTCTTCTTTTCTGATACAGGATCAGCAGACGCGGACTATCATTGGTTGGGGACGACTGAAAAACGGGCTCTACCTTCTTGACGACTCTCCTACTCTACTCGCATCTGTCTCCTCTTCCGATTGGCATCGACGTCTTGGTCATGCTCCTCTCCCTGTCCTCTAGAAGGCTCTCCCGGATGTATCTCTTCCTGTTTTTCAATGTGAAACATGTATTTTTGGCAAGCAGCCACGTTCATCTTTTCCTTCTCACTATACTCGGAGCCCTGCTCCTTTTATTTTGGTACACTCCGATATATGGGGTCCGTATAAAATTTCTAGTATTTTTGGCTACCGGTATTTTCTTACATTCATAGATGATAATTCTCGTATGACGTGGTTATATCTACTTCGTGACCGGTCTGAGCTTCCCCGCGTTTTCGGGCTTTCATCCTTGAGACTCGCACTCAATTCTCGGCACCCATTCAAACAATTCGAACTGACAACGCACGCGAGTACACTGGTCATGACTTCGCAACCCTCTGCTCCGAGTTTGGGATTATTCACCAAACCTCTTGCGCTTACACCCCACAACAAAATGGGGTCTCCGAGCGCAAGAATCGTCATCTCCTTGATGTAGCTCGCTCTCTTATGCTACAAATGCAGGTTCCCAAACCATACTGGAACTTTGCGCTCTCCACGGCCTGTTTTCTCATCAATCGTCTACCATCATCCATCCTCCAGAATGCTACCCCCTTCAAGCTTCTATTTCCTTCCACTCCGGCCTTCCCTCTTACTCCCCGCATCTTTGGATGTACATGCTACGTTCACCACCTCGGCCCATCTACAGACAAATTGGATCCCCGTGCCGCAAAATATATCTTTGTCGGTTACTCACGCACTCAAAAGGGCTATGTGTGTTACTCACCCACTACCCGCAAAGTAATTGTTTAAGCAGATGTCACCTTCCGTGAAGATCTTCCTTTTTTTTCTGCTCGGGAGGACGCTCCTCTTCCGACACCCGTCGTGCGCCCTGTCATCCCTGTTCCCTGTTCTCCACCTTCTCCTCTTCCGGTCCAGCCTCCGGTCCTTCCTCAGCCACCTATCATCCGGGTCTATTCTCGTCGCTCCCCTCGTCTCGATGCCCCACTGCAGTCGGCCTCGACCTCTGACACTCCAAGACCTGCTGATCCGGCTTAAGTCTCCACCACTAATCCAATGGCGAATTATGTCTCTCTTCATCGCCTTTCACCGCCTCTTCTTCACTTTGCCACCTCACTATTCTCTGTTTCTATACCTAACTCTGTGCAGGACGCGCTTCGACATCCGGGCTGGTGCGCTGCTATGGACGACGAAATGACGGCCCTTTGGGCCAACCACACTTGGGACCTTGTTCCCCTACCTACAGGTCAGCATCTTGTTGGGTGTAAATGAGTGTTTGTTATCAAACATGCTCCTGATGGCACTGTTGACCGTCTGAAGGCTCGTCTTGTGGTCCGGGGCTTCACCCAACATCAGGGCCTTGAGGAAACATTCTCTCCGGTGGCTAAGCTCAACACCGTTCGTGTCCTTCTCTCCGTGGTTGTACATCGTCACTGGCCCCTTCATCAGCTGGACATCAAGAATGCCTTTTTGAACGGTGATCTTCAGGAAACCGTCTACATGCGCCAACCTCCCGGGTTTGAGATCACGGGGGAGTCTCATGTATGTCTTCTGAAGAAGTCCATATATGGTATCAAAAAATCCCCTCGGGCCTGGTTCGATAAGTTCAGCAGGGTTGTTCGGGATATGGGGTATACTCGAAGTTCCGCAGACTTCTCCCTCTTCACTTGCCACCGGGCAACTGGAACAGTTCTTCTGTTGGTTTATGTTGATGACATACTTCTTACTGGGGATGACTCAAAGGGGATTCAAGCGGTCAAACAACATCTGAGCACCGTGTTTCAGACAAAAGATCTGGGGCATCTTCGCTACTTCCTCGGTCTTGAGATTGCACGACGACCAGATGGGCTTGTCCTTTGCCAAAGGAAGTATTGTCTTGATCTGCTTAAAGACGTTGGCCAGTCTAGATGTAAGCCAGCTACTACTCCAATGGAGGCAAATCACAAGTTCTGTGCTCATGCTTCTGATGATGATTTGTTTCTCCAGAACCCGGAATACTATCGACGCTTGGTAGGAAAATTGATCTATCTATCGGTCACGAGGCCTGACATATCCTTCGCTATTGGGATTGTCAGTTATTTCATGCATGCTCCCCGGGTTTCTCATCTCCAGGCAGTTGAAAGGATTCTCCGATACCTTAAGGCTGCTCCGGTCAAGGGATGGTTTACAAAACCACCGACTCTATTCCAGCACTGGTTGCATATTCTGATGCAGATTATGCTGGCTCCGTGGACGATCGACGTTCAACCAGTGGGTTCTGTACTTATTTTGGTGGTCATCTTATCACATGGAAAAGTAAGAAACAAGCTGTGGTTGCTCGCTCTTCTGCTGAAGCTGAATACCGATCAATGGCATTTGTCGTCTCGGAACTCACATGGCTGGAAAGCCTCCTTACTGACTTGGGAGTAAAATTTCATTCTTCTGCTGTTCTATTTTGTGACAGTCAAGCGGCTATACACATTGCAAAAAATCCAGTGTTCCATGAGCGCACAAAGCATATCGAGGTTGACTGTCATTTCATTCGGGAGAAAATTCAAATAAAGAAACTTGAGCTGAGACATGTTCCAGGCACTGATCAAGTTGTCGATATTCTCACAAAGGCCTTATCTAGTACCTTATTTTACCAGTGTTTGTCCAAGCTGGGTGCATATAACTTGTACGCTCCAGCTTGCGGGGGAGTGTTGAAGAAGTCCATGTGACTAAGGCTCATTATGTTTTTCTATTGTTTTTTCTCTCCTCTCTATTAGTCCCACATCATGTATGGGACATTCCTCTTCATTTCTCCCTCCTATAAAGATGTACTCATACATTGTATTTGACACAAGTGAACATATATACAAGGTTCTGTTTTCTCCTACAGACAGTAAAAGAAATGTAAACATAGCACCTGGAATTTTAAGCAGATCGAGCTCAAGGATCTGTCGGCGCTGCACGAACATTAAGGCAATTCCAAAACAGAAAGGAAATGCCTCGGAACATTGAAATAAACAGGTGAGAAAAGTAAAGTACAAAATAGTAGAAACAGAAATCTACACGTACCAGTTTTCATGAAGCGATGCTACTAAAACAGACAAGTAGAATAGTCAAAAAGAAATGACTAAATTAAGCTTACCCTGGAGCATAACATATAATAGAACAAGTAATATCATAAGCTGCAATCAATGAAGTGTGTAGGTGTTTTGAGTGGTGTGCATGGTTCACACTCAGTCCGGATACAAGTCTTATTAGGAAACTTCCTGCTTGTCGTGACCCTCGTCACGGCCCAGGCCCGGCTCAAGGAGGCTTAGCGGGTCCCAACTGGCACCGTGAAGGTTGCAACCCAAGTGACCCCAACGCGTTTCGATGTTTGTTTATGACATTATGAGTTACATGATTCACACTGTAATGATTTAACCGAAACGAAAACACTTTAAGTGAACGATCAGACCAATAATAGGTTTTACTCAGACAGACATACGAAACCAAATTTGACGACACAGAAGGAACCAAACAGTGAGTTATGAGTCTCGCGGGTTCGAGAGGTTAAGGTCATAATAACAAGAAGATTTATCAAGTACTTGTCTAGGTTCAACGATTTTAGGACACAGTTATCTTCCAAGTAAGCTTGTGTTCACTACCGAACATGATGTAGAAACAACAAACATATATTTGTTATTCAAAATTCATTACAATTATTATCTTCCAATTCAAATGTGTGAACGGTACGAGCGTGACATTACTCAACAATCATTTAATCGCTAGCAAAGAATCTTAACAGTTAACATTCAAAATAATTAATACTTTTGTTCACAAGAACTATAGGTCTTTCAATCATCAATCAAATGAGATACCATTCATATAAGTGTGAATCTAAATGATACAATTCATACAATTCTTAATAATTCTTATTATGATATTTGTTAATCATTCCCAAAAATCCAACATACTTCGAATTATACATCAAACGAGAAATCTGTTCATCTAAGTGAATATTCAGAAAAAATTATCTGTGATCATAATCTTATGACATACCAAATATATTAACCCTAAGATATTACTTGCTGGATTAGATATTCGATACATTAATTCATTTGACAACACAAACAAACAAAGGAGAATTCGTATAATCATAAGAAAAGACCAAGAAATTGAAGTTCAATGATTGCAAGAGAGAGAGAGATCTCTACTTGTCTTAAAGAAGCTGAAATTGACAGCGGTGGCTAAGTGGCGCTAGCAAAATTGACACTCCTCAAGCGAACCTGTTCAAGAACGACGAAAGCAATACAGCAAATTATCATTATGCTAACACAGACAATTTATCTATCGCAAGACTCAAACAAGAGCGGGGTTAAGACATTTACCCCCCTCATAAGTGAGCGGAAGAAGATTCCACGCGGAGCCGGAGACTTTGCGACGCTTGGGTTACAAAAACCCTAATTCGGAGAGGACTTTGCATTATTCCCACCAATTGAATCGAGGAGTGGCGCCGGAAAACACGAACATATCACAGTTAGACAATTATGATATGGGCAAAAATAAGAAACACAAGGGCAAAATGGAAGACAACCAAGCCGCAATAAACCAAAAGCTAAAATAGAGGGAAAAGTAGGGGAAAAGAGGAGGTCGGTCAGAACCGAGTTCAGACTTTCAAGAGAACCTCGGATCCAAGCAAACCAAAAGAAAGAGGAAGAGGGCAAGAGGGAGGCTGAGGAGGGAGAAGGCGCACTCTAATCGAAGAAAGAAAGAAAGGAATACAGAACCAGATAGGCCTGAAAGGGAATGAAGGAGAAGTCCGGCAAGCAAGAACAGTCAAAGGCGGCGGCAGGAGCAGGAGGAGTACTCGGCGAAAGCAAGTGCAGGTCAGGGGATCGACCTAATTGGAAGTCTTGCTGCGGGAGCAGCGGAATGGACTGTCGGGGATGGCAATCCAAATCCTAGAACGGTCTTCAACGGCATCTTTGGCAGAAAGTCTGTCATTATCGACCAATTGACCCTATTATTGTGTCACATGGCAAAGAAAGGTTCCAATTTTAATTTTTATTTGGATACATCAGACAAAAC